>VXAV01003967.1:86975-97982 GCA_013399715.1 Alectura lathami
CGGCTCCCTCCCCGCCCCTCGCCGCTCGCGTGGCAAGGGACTACAGCTCCCGGCGTGCTCCGCGCGCGGCCGCTGCGCTGATGGCCCTGGAGGCGCCGCGGGGCGCGGTGGGAGTTGTAGTCCCGCTGGCGGGGCTCGCTGGGGACGGGAGCGTCCATCCTGGAGGGCACAGGGGTGGCTGCCCTCGGGGTGCCACAGCCCCCATTTCCCTCGGTGAGGTGCGGTGTGAAACCACCCAGAAAAGGCCAATTTCACCCCAAATCCCTATGTCCAAACCCTGTGATGCGCCACGATGCCTTCCCACGCAGCGGGGCCTGCTGTGCCCAGCCGGTTTCCGTGTGTTCCCCCAGCACCGCTGCCTGCCGCAGGCATCCTCTGCCTGTGGGCACGAGCGCTGCTTTCCCTGCTCCCCTTCGTCAGCTTTGATCGCTGCTCGGTGTCGGGCATTGTCTCAGGGTGGCAAAACCTCTCCCTTGCTGCTAATCGCCACCATTGCCCCCCATGGCCGAGGATGGGGACCCTTCCCCTCTGCTCTTGGTCCCTGGCATTTTGCCCTTATCCCACAGATCACTGCCCCGAGGCAGCCCGGACCTCGCTGCCCTCCTGCTCGCTCCTTCGGCTCCTTGCACATTCTGGGGAGTTTTGGGGAGTTTTGCCTTTCCCTTGGAACCTTCCCAACCCCTCTAGCACCGGGGTGCGTGGAGCAGAGCCTGGACCGTGCAGCTCCGTGCCTGAAGCGTGCCAGATGCTCCCGTCCCCGCTCCTGATCCAGTGAGCGCTGAAGGCTGAGAAATTAAAATAATAGCTGGATATGCTTTCAGGAGAGTGATTCCTCTGTGTAATTATAATACGTATTATCCTCCCTATGAAAATACATTATATTGAATAAATTCCCTCTTTGAGCAGGGCTATTCATACTATTCATTTGTTTCAGTTCAAACATTTTTAGCTCACAGATCTGGCAGGTTCTTGTGCAGCCTTGGAAGTTCTCCGCAGCTTATTTATCTGCTCTCCCTGTTGCAGTGCAGGCTGGCGATAAGAATAAAGCCATTATGGATTTGTGAGCTGCACTTAGATTTTTCAAAGATAATTTAATCAAAGCTATTAGTAAGTCAGAAAGAAGGATTGCTTTTTATTCAGCATCAAAAGGAACCCTCGTTCTTCCCGGGAAATGTGGTAACCACCCAAAGTCACTCACGGGAACCTGAAAGGGTGACAGTGTGTTCCCGGGGGCAGGGACCCACCCAGGGCCAGCTGGCTCCAAGGGGAGGGGTTCACCTTCAGGAGGACGCCACTGGGCAGCTCGGACCTCCCAGTCTGCATCCTTTTATTAATTAAAAAAAAAAAAAAAAAAAAAAGATTTTACCAGGGCAGGAACACGGTTGTGACTCAGGCAACCTGTGAGTACTTTGCTGGCACATAAATTTCACCCAGCAGCGCTGGGAACACACGGAGCGCCTTAATCTGCTAATGAGTGAGCTCTGCAGGGTGAGACCAGCTCCCTTCCGACACCCGGAGCAGCTGCACCGCAGGAGGGAAGCGGCAGCCGCCGCTGCTGAAGGAGAGACATTTTGAGCAGCCCTTCTGCCCCGGCTCCAGCCAACCACGCTGCGGCCGGACCCGCGGCGGCAGGTCCAGGAGCACGGCCCAACGCCCCGAATCCCGGCTGCGCGGTGCCGCTCGCCGCGGCCGGCCCCGGCCCCGCGGTCTTCGGGCTGCCAGGGTGCCTTTAATTTAATATCATTATTTCTGACTGCTGCGAGCGATCCGAAGTGCTGAGCATTTTCATCTCTCATTGTGACAAATACATGCTGTAATTCTTTGACCAAAATGTCAGTCTGCTCGGAAAATGACTGGCCCTCAGAATGAGAAAGATTTCCAGGGGATTAAAACCAGGCCATTACTCTCCGGTTTAAATGCATTCAAGGCTCTGAAAGCCTATCTGCTTTGGTTCCCTTTGTACGAAAAGTTATTGACTTATCAAGGTTAAAATACATTCAGCATGGTCCAATAAAACAGGGATATCTCAGCATTCGTGCTGTCATTTGCAGGTCCGTTTTCATGGCAACAGGGCTCTTTTCTGCACATTAAACGGTTCAGTTGTGCAAAGTTCAGACATTACATAAACAGAGAGGTAACAACAAAAAAAAATCAATGAGCTCATAGGCATGGAAAAAGGAGATAGCATTGATCGAGCCCGGCGTCGATATTTGGGATCGCTGGCTCCTGCTCTGCTCCGAGTCCTCCCCGGCACAAAGGAGAGGCTGAAGGACACCAGGGACGGGCTGGGCCTCCCTCCCGCTAATTGCTGCACCTCGTTACGGGCGGGCGGCCACCTGGCAGCCCCATCGCTGGGACCACGCTTAATTGTGCTGTTAACGAAGCTGCCTCCACTCTGCTTGCCGTCGGGGATGCTCAGGGTCCTCTGCCCCGGGGACCCCGTCCAGCCCTCGCCCATCCATGGACGTCGCAGATCCCAGGAGGCTTTCTTCCTGCAGAAAACCCCTCCGTCCCCAGGGAAAGGGATTCCCACTCATCTCCAGCAGGATCTTCCCAGGACCCCAGCAGGACGGGCGGCTGAGATGGGGGACGTGGCCAGTTCTGCCCCGTGCCAGCGCAGCACCCCTGGCTGCAGGGCAGGGAGGGGGCACGGGGACCACGGGCAGCGGCTTTCAGGTGCCCTCCCCGTGTCCCCACCCCGGCGGTGGTGGCTCCGGGCGCCCGGCAGCAGGCGGTGGGGCACCGGGGCGAGTGACTTTGATGCTGATGGGAGGTGTCAAGCTTTTTGCTTCCTGGTCCTGGGGGTGAGAGGGATCCCAGCGTTAAAACGCTCGTTAGAGGAGGGACACCAACATCTGCTGGGAAAGCAAATGGAGAGCTACGGGCGGAGGGAGACGGCCACGGGCAGCCGAGCGTGAAGGAGCAGGAGGAGGAGGAGGAGGCAAGGCAGGAGCACGGCTCTTGCCAAGCTGTGCTGGAGGATCTGCCGCCTCATGCTCCCCTCGCAGCGCAGGTTTGCTCCCCAGCCCCCCCTGGATCCCAAACGTCCCCAGCACAGCCCAGAGCAGCGGTCGGGGAGGCCAAGGAGAGAAATCGCTCCTGTGCTGCCCTTTACTGCGCCCCAAAAGCACCCCGAGCACCAGGGGGCAGCCAGAGGGGACGGGGCTGCTCCAGAAAACCCCATCGGGGCCAAGGAGACGCTGCGGGACGCAGGCGTCCCCAGCCAGGCCCCGTGTCCCGAGGCCCCTCCTGCTGCCGCGCGGCGCTGGGGCGCTGGGGGTCAGGAAGGCAGAGGCTCGTGCTCTCCGTGTCTGTGGGTTGGTTTTTTGTTTGTTTGCTTGTTTTTTTTTTTTTTTTCCCCCGGTTTATTTATAGATTCGGTGAGTTATTCAGCTGAAAGAAATCTCTGTTCCAGTCGGGTCCTGGGGCAGCCAGCAGCCTGCATTATCTCACAGGCAGCCGCGCGTCACCCGGCGCATTTTCCACGGGGGCATCAGCAGCCTGGCACAAATCACCCCGGTGCTGGCGGGGAGGAGATGCCACAGCTCCGCAGCCGCTGGCCTGGGGACCTGCTCAGGACCGTGCGGAGCCAGCGCTTTGCTCAGATTTTGGGGGACTCGAGGAGGGGCCGTGAGCGCTCCCCAGTGCCACGCCGGGCTGTGGGCAGGAGCCCAACCTCGCGCCCATCGCCATGGTGCCGGCGATGCTGGCGCAGCCCCGTTTCCCTTCCAGCCTGGGAAGAACCTGATTCAATTCTCTTGACAGTCAAGAATTTAAAATGATTTATTAAAAATGTATAAAGCCCGGTTGTTGGTGTCTCTCCTCTGATAAGAGCATTGTCTCCCGTGCCGCTCCCGTGTCAGATATGCTCAGCTTTGGTTTATGTTCCCCTCACTCAAACCGCTCCTGAAATGACATCCGTGCTGGATAAGAAGGATCCCGCCACTGTGCATATTAATTTTCAGCAGACTGCCTCGGGCAAACAAATTCAGACTTCAAGAGTCATTACAGCTGATCCGCGACCTCTGGGAAGGCGGCGGCGGGGGCTGCTGCCACAGCACGAAGGAATCCGCGTCCTGCCCGCGTCCTGCCCGCGTCCTGCCCACCCCATCCACCCAGCCCAGCTGACAGCCCCGGCCCCACCTGGCTCCGGTGGGATCAGGGGGGTCTGAGGAACCCATCCCCATCCCACCCCAGCCGGGACGTGGGGTTCCCTTCCCGGTGTCTCGGGCACCACGAGCGCAGCGGGAAGATGAATGAAGGCGTATACAGCATGCGGACGGCTCTGTCCCCGCGTGATGTATTCCAGCCTTCAGCCATAAATCCGGTTAGGGAGGCTCCAAGCAGAGGACAGACAGAGGCAGAGGCACCGGTGTCCCCGGCGCAGCAAAGGTCGGGGCGAGGCGCGAGGCTGGGCCCGCTGATTCATGGCAGCGGCTTCTCCAGGGAGGCTCACGGGGCCTGGATTTATTAGGGGGAATTTGGAAACCAAGCAAGAAGGGTGGGAATCCTCTGCCATCCGTGCACCCATCCCGCTGGCACACCGCGGCTGCAGGTGCTCCGTTCGCACCGTCGCAGCCGGCTGGACAGAGCTGGGGACCCGCCACGCGCTGGGGACACCGCTCCAGCGCCGCAGCTGCGGGCAGCGATCGCAAGCGATGCCTCTGCGGGAGGGAAATAAAAAACTCTGGCACGGCACCGGCTGAGCGCCGTGGGGGGAGGCGAAGCCGCTGCTCGCCGTGCGGGGGCCAGCCTCGGCCACCTGCAGCTCCGCTTTGGGGCTGGCACCCGGCGCCGCCTTCCGCCTCCCGCAAGGCAGAGAATTGACTTAAAGCTGGGTTTCACCCCCCCTCCACACACCCCCGGTTTTTTAAAAGGCTCTTGCCCAGCAGCAGCTTGGTTTCCACTACAGCCCCACTGGGCTGCGGCTGCCGGTCCTGTCCCGCGCAGGGCTGCGGCACCCGTCGCACCCCTGGCTCTGGACGCGGGGGTCCAGGGGCACGGCCAGCTCGGGCTCAGCGTCACCCAGCAGCAGAGGGGGCCGGTGGCGGGTGCCTGGTGCCACGCACCGCTGGGCTTTACGAGCGTTTATGGGGGTCCTCCTGCCGCGGGGCTTTGATCCCAGCGGCAAAAGAGCAAACGCAGCCGGCCTTTCTGGGGCGGGAGCGGGGCGGCTTTGAAGTCTCCCCAAATCAAACGGAGGCACAAAGGCAGCGCCTGTTTATCCCCCCGCCGCGCAGGGGGAAGGAGGCAGCCTTCCTCTCCCTTTCCATTTGCTTGTTCCCAATTAGGGGCTGCCTCCGGCTCGCACCAATAAAACCTGCGAACTTTCCCCGGGGCAGCTGCCCTGGGTGGGATGCGGGGATGGGAACGGGGATGGGGAATAACCCAAGGTCCCCGCCACAGCCCCCTCCTGCCCTCCTGGCCACACCGAGCTCCTGCCACCCGCTCAGCACCTTCCCCAGGGGACCTCACGCGGCTCCAGGTGACAGCAGCAGGTCCCCACCTCCGCGGGGCGATTAGGCGGATTAGAGCAATTAGCTCTGTCCCTAATTCTCGCCCCATTTTATCTTTTACCTTTCAAAGGCAGGAAGAAAGAGAAGCTTTTTTCACACCCACCCCCCCTTCCCCTTCTCGGTGGCCTCTTTGGAACCTCGGAGGGGAAGAGGAGCCCAGTGTGTGCGTGTGAGCGTGTGTTTTTGTGAGAAAAAATACGCATTGATCATTTCTGGGAATCAGACTGTGTTTTTTACTCTGAAGCATCCATTATACACAGCTGCTTAATTGACGAGTGCTGCCTAGTCACCTCGGATGCCGGAGTAAAACAGCCTAAAAGCTCCAGCTCAGAGGAAGTCCGTGCTTTATAAATTGATTCAGTAGGAGAGAGAGCGAGCGAGCGAAAAAAAGCATTAATTACAGATGCTTCTGTGGGCACTGTTTTATGGCAGAGAGACCAGGATGTGGGCAATTCTCCTAAATGTGCTGATTAGACAGCACTTCATGTCTCGGAGCACATTAAATGGGCTCTGTAAAGCCATTAAAGATGCAGCGCCATAAAGAATTGAAGAGGGAAAGGGGGCGGCGGAGCCCCCGGCTCCAGCCCCGCTCCAGCAGGCAGGGCCCAGCATCAACAAGTCGGTGGTGGGGGCCCCACGAGCCCCCCGTCTGTGGGATCCCATGGGGATGGGGCCAGGAGCTGTCTCTGTTCCACCACTGCCTGGACTGTGGGGGACAGGAGCACTGCTCTGGGTCTGGGTGCTGCCGGCTCTGGGGGGTGTCACCAGGGCACGGGAGAGGTGGGGGGACAGGGTGCTGGATGCCAGCCACAGCCTGTCCCGACCTCTCCGACTGTCTCCATCCCCATGGGGACTGTCCCCACTCCTCCCTACAGCAGGGGCCGAAATGAAGCCTCCTTGCACCATCCCAGCTCCCAGCAGGTTCCCCCTGGGGTGAGAGCTGGTGCCACAGGAGCACCGAGGTGGTGCTGGCTGCTGGCATCTGCAGGGTCATCCCTGGGACATCCTCAGAGCATCCCTGGAGCACCCCTAGCGCATCCCTGGAGCACCCCTAGAGCATCCCTTGAAGACAAACCTCTTCCCCCTGTACCTGGTGCTCCCACCTTTGGCACCTTGTGCTCTCTGGAGAAAAGCAGCCCCAGAGCCCACACTGGGTGAAATCACGGCGTTCTGAGCGTTTCCAGCTTCACCCAAGGTCCCCGGCCATCCGAGCAGCCTGGTGCGACCGGGAGATGCATGTGGCAGGAGAGCAGCATCATGCTCTTCCAGTGAACGCCCCTTTGGTCCCCATCCTGTCCTGAGGATGACTTCAGATGCCCCGCTGGCCCCGAGGCTGCGGACGAGGTGGTTCCCACACGCGGCTTCGGGGGCCAGCGGGGCATGCGATGTTAACAGAGCCCTGCCGTGCCACCGTGCCGACAAATCAATTTGTCAGGACGCAGCTCACCAATTAGCATTTGCCGGCATTATTATTCATTTGCGCACTGCAGATTTCTGGGAATTAATCAGGGGCTCGACGGGAAGGAGGCGCGGGTGCTGGCGATGTCCGAAGCCACAGCACCCAGCGATTTTGGGCTGTCCTGGGTGACGCGGAACGGCACCCACCACCTGCTTTGCACCCAGTCTCGGGGGTGAGGGTGGCCCAGCGAGGCGGGTGCTGGTGCCAGCGCTGCGGGCTTTTGGCAGCAGATGGGATCGCCTGGGCTGTTGCGAGCTGAGCCATGCACGTGTGAGCAAACGGGACAGGAATCCACAATCGGGGCTATTAAATAAGGAAGCACCGAGCCGTGCTGGCTCACCAGGGCGGGGGGGAGCAGCCCCACGGCAGCAACATGGCCCCAGCAGGGGCCACGAACCCACGCGGAGCACGCGGCGCATGCAGCACGCACGGTGCATGCGATGCATGCAGCACGCACGGCGCGCGCCGTCCATGCAGCGCACACGTGGTGCTCGCCGCGCGGCCCGCTGACGGATAATCAATTTCCCTGAGTCAGAGAGAGACGCACTGTCCAAACGCATCAGGCTTTAAATGCCAGCTTTCCTAATGCGATTTTACAATTTCCTATAATTGAGTCGCAGCGAAACTTCCCCCCTTCCCTGGTAATTAGGTGGAACGAGTTCAGCGCTCCCCAGCCTGCCGCAACCCCTGGTCTGACGGCGGGGCCGTGCAGATCGTGGCCCCCTCCCAAACGCTGTCACGCTGTCCCCAGCCGTGAAACCCACCTGGGATGAGCTGTGGCTCTGGGGCAGCACAACCCTGCGCCCCGTGAGGCACCCCTGGCTCCAGCCCTGCTGGAGCACCCAAGCATTTACAGACCCAGGAAGGCTCAGCCCCAGCCTCAGCCCTTGGCCCTTCAACCTGCCCAGCCCTTTGGGGAGGAACCCTTGGAAACGGGGGAGAGGAGGGCAGGACGCCTTGAGCACAAATCCCGTGTCCTGCACAGGGGCTGGTGCATGTGGGGCTTGTCCCCCTCCAGGGGCTCCACGTCCTGGGTTTGTGCAAGGGGAACACGAGTGGGGGCCGTAGGGGGGGCTGGGAAAGCCATGGGGGTGGGGACAGGGACGGGGACAGGGATGGGGACAGGAGCGTGCCGCCGGGAGCTCCGGCGCTGCTCAAGGTTAGCGCTGGCAATTAAGGGCTGGGATTTGCATGCAGCAAATGCCTCCAGCTAATTACAGGTTTAAAAGGAAAATGATTGGAGATAGGATTGTTTGCAAAATTGGGGCACAGCGGAGGAGCTGCGCTGGGGTCGGAGGCTTACCAGCTTTAACCCAGCGCTGGCCGAGCTGCTGCAGCACATCTGGGAGCCCCACATCTGGGGGCCATGGCAGGAGCTGGTGGTGCCCCGTGGCTGGCAATGGCCCCGCTGTGGCCAGGGGCCGGACCAGCTCAGGATGCACTGGGGGCCCTAGAGGGACCCCCAGCCCCTCGGGGCTGCTTGGTGGCACCAGGTGTGTCCCCCCCGTCCCTGCTACAAGTGACCCAAGTGTGGGCGAAGCGGGGTGGCCCGGCTGCTGGGTGATCTCCAAGTCACCAACTGAACCCGGCAGAAAAACAGGAACAAATGCCAGGGTGCTGAATTGATTCATTTAATTTTCCCTTCTCATTTGATCAAGAGCAGGGTGACATTTGGCAAAAGTTGCTGATGAGGGATTGAATGATTAATTGTCATGACAACCATTCCTGGTTAATGACAGGGATGAGATTGTGCCGGCATAAAAGGCGGCGAGTGGCCTTGAGTGCCTTGGTGCTAAATTACTAGGCATGTCACTGTTTGTGCTTTTGGTAAAACGTGGCCATGCGTTTCTAATGAGAGGTTAACTGTGTCCCCAAAGTAATTACAACTGATTGAAGAGGTAGTTAGTAATTAGAGGATTAACTGTAATGAGTCTCACCTGCAGCGGTTGCCATGGCGACAGTATTTTAGATGATCGGGGTTGGAATAGGACGGGTGACGGGGTGCGGGGGGCTTGGCTCTGCCCCCTGGGGCGCGGTGCGGGTGCCCCCTGCGCCCAGCTGGCACTGGGTGCCCTGTGGGGCGCCCCACGGCTGGGGGACGGGCTGGGGGGGCGCGGGGGCACCTGCAGGGGACCCCCCACATCGCCAGGGCGCCCAGGGAAAAGCGTTGCTCGTGGCGGGCTGTGCCACCCCCTGCAGCTCCTCTGGCGTCTTCCCAGCACCTCCAGCACGTGGAAGCATCAAAGCACCGGGCGCTTCTGCACAAAAAGCCTCCAGGGGTGGGGGATTCCTCTGAAAATTGCAGCCTCCCCGAAATCCCCAGCAACGTGACTTGCTCTCACCCAGGAGCCACAAAAGGGGCCCACAGCCAGGGGTGGGGACGTCCCCACGGCCGCCAGCAGCGGAGGGACCCCGCGGAGGGGCTGCGTCACCGCCGCTCGACTCTGCCCGTTCCCCCCCTTGCCCAGATCGCGATTTACAGTACCATGTAAAACCTCCAAGTACAGTATCTTTAATTATTCCATCCATAAATGATAAGCACCGTTCGTTTCAGGGCTCTCATTACAAATTTATACCTCTGTTTAATGTGCTCACTAACATCAGCCATCCCGCAGCTCGCAGAGAAATATTGAACAATCCTTTCTGGAAGAGCCGAGCGGATACCGCCCGGGCTATTTTGGACTTGGGATGAGAGAAGGGAGCGGGGGGTGTTAGTGGTTTTGGAAATGAAAAGCCAGCTCAGCCCACGGGGCCGGGTCGGGACGAGCTGGAAACTGAGCGAGTGCTGGGGGCTGGAGCGGCCCGTCTGGGGGCTTCCCAGAGGGGATTTGGCCTCTGGGTGTGGAAATGCTTAAAATAAATTCAGATGTGTATAAAAAATAGGTGTGAACATCGTATCTTTGTGTCTGGAGAGATGCATGCCATATATATATGGGAAGGTTTCAAAACATGAATCCCAAACATTTCGGTTGCGGGACAAACGTAACTATTTCCCTTGACCCAAAACAATTATTTTTTCTGGATTTTGTTTCCATATCCAAGTGCTCCTGGCTTGCTCAGCCTGGAGCAGCTGCCCCCCGGCTCGTTCCCCCCATCCTCAGCTGGGCTCTGTGCTGCTCAGCGCGCTGCTCGCCCCTCCGGGGACGGCACGAGGCAGGGTTGTGGCCGTGAGGGTCACAGAGCAAGTTAACGGCGGGTGGCAGGAGGGGAGAGAGCGGGGTCGGCACCCAGATTTCCTGGGGAGCAGCTGCGCGGGTTATGGGGTGGGGACAGGGATGGGAAGGGGATGAGGACAGAGGTGGAGACAGGATGAGACGGGGACCGGGGAGGAGATGGGATGGCAATGGGAAGGGGTGGAGATGGGATGAGGATGAAGACGGGGTCGGGACATGGGTGGGATGGGGGTGGGAAGGGGATGGGGATGGAAATGGGGTGGGATGGGCACAGCAGCGGGTTTCCCTCCAGCACGCTGGGTCTGCCTCCGTGGGTACAACAGCGGCGCGGGGGGACGCAGGGCACGCCAGCAGCCCCTCTCCCCGGCAGGCAGGATGGCTGCCCGCCAGCAGCTCTTCATTGCCATTCCGCCACGGATACACGCATTGACGTTGGCTTTTATGGACCATAAAACCCGCTATCACCGCTCGCCGCAGCCACCAGCCCAGCCGTGCGCGGTGGGGCGCGAGTGGCGGGGACGGTCCCCTCCGGCCCCGTCCCAACGTCAGAGCCACGGCCAGGGAGTCCCACAGGTGGCAGCCGCGGTGGTGGGGACATTGCACGGGGGGGTGACACCGGGGCAGGGGCTCGCCCCAGAGCCTTTGGTTATTTTCAGTTTTTACAGAGGTGTCCGAGGGGATCCGGGAGCTGCGAGGGGGCGTGTTGGGAGCTCGCCGTGCCTGGTGCAGGCTGAAGCAGAAAACCCTCCAAGCACAAAGTGATCCGTGGCAAGATTGGCACTGTGGCCTTGAGCCTTTTTTTGATTTGTTTTGTTTTGCAAATCCTCCATTCAGGGGCAGCTATTACCTGCCAGGGCTC
>VXAV01003967.1:114780-126998 GCA_013399715.1 Alectura lathami
ACTCCCGGCGGCACGGGGAAGGCAGAGCCCAGCGCAGCAGCAGGCGGGCAGCGTCTTCGCCGTGCTACAACCCGCGGGGCAGGAGCGGGGCCGGGGGAAGGCCCCGGGGGCCGCCGGGCCCCTGCTCACCCCGCAGCACCCACCGCAATCCAGATCGCTCTGACGTGGCAGCGCCTTCCCCGTGTCGCCTCTGTGCTTCCGTCGCACGCTGATAGCCCAGAGGCCGGCGGGATAAGGCCGGGAGCTTGCAGACGGAAGCGTCACAGGTCACGGATCCCCGTGGAGCTCGTTCTGGGGAGAGCTGAGGCCTCCAGCTCCAGCCCTGGCAGGGCTGAAGGATGAAAAATGAAGCGGAGGCGGCAGAGCCAGCACGCGTGGCTGCTGGTGCAGGGCTCGTATGGCTCAGTGGGCCCACGGCACCCGGCCCAGGACCCAGCCAGCGCGGGGTCACGGCCATCAGATGGCTCTTTGGCAGCTGCTGTAAAGCAAAGGGGCTGTGCTCAGATGTCCGCAGCAAAGCCCGCGCCCCAGCACGTCCCTGAGGGCCGGGAGCCTCGTGCCAGGTGGCGAGTCCCCAGGAACAAGAGGCACGAGGCAGCTGGCCCACGCTCGGAGCTCGGTGACACCCGGCACGAAGGCGACGGGGACCAGCCTGCCCCCAAGCCGCGGGCTGCACACCCCGAGGGGCCGCTGCGAAGGGCCCCGGCCGCCCCCGGGAGCTGCCTGGATCTCCCTGCCCTGGCTGAAGGGCCGACCCGCTCAGATAACCCACTTTAACTACGATTTAAACCAGCACACGCAGATTTTCGTTTAGCTCTTTTCTTACCGTGGCTGCGAGGCCTTCTCCCAAGGAAAGCAGCTAACGAGGACCAAGCCTAGCCACGCGGGGTCGAAGCGGAGCTCCTTCGCAGGGAACCCGGCGTCCCTTTGCGCTCACCAGGAGAAGCTGCAGACGCATTTAAGTGGCTGGGGAGTCAGCACGCGCCCAGGTACTCACATTGATTACACTGTATTAGGAAACGGTAAATTATTTATCAGGCTTTCTGACTTGTGATTAGCGTAAAGCCGTTCCTGGATGCAAATTGGAATTGTAATTAGACACGTCGGAAACCAGCATCTGAAACCTGTTTTCACTGAAGCAGTGTAAGGTGCTTTTTTCCTTTTGTAGCCAGCATAATTATCAAAGTACACTTTGCATGTATAAAACATCAGTTTATTAAACCCAGAGACAGTTTTACACCTGATCACTGAACTCAGCCTGGTCATCAGGCTGCCACGGCTTCAGAGCTAGCAGACCTCAGCTTCTCACACCTGATTTTTTTATCCCTGCACTGGGAGAGGAAAGCAAGCTCCCCCACTGCTGCCGGCCTATTGCCTGGCTGGGAATGAAGTTACCTCCTGAACACAGCCACGCTAATAAACCAGACAGGGCCTAAACCTTTGGCAAGCACAGAAGAGCCCACAGCCACCCTGGCTCCAGCCACCTGCCAATCCCCTCCGGTGCAGCGGAACAACTCATTGCAATTTCAACAGCAGAAACTGCATTTACACAGCAAAAAAAAAAAAAAGGATTTTTCTTCCTACTTAAAACCAATTACTTTAAAACGGAACAAATTTGTGTTCGCTCTGCTAGTGACCCCCCTTTTCCCCTTTTCCCCCCTTCACCTGCCCGGAGAGGCGGCACGATTCACACACCCAGCAACGGGCAGGGGCTGAGCACACGCTCGCTTAAGGGGGAAGCGTGAGCGAGCTCCCCAGACAGACCCCAGGCAGCCACCCCCAGTTCGCACTTCAAACCTTCCCCTGCCGTTAGCCGCCCTCCCTGCGGACAGCGTTTGAGCCGGGCCTCGTGCATGGGAGCAGAAACCAGAGTCTGGCTGCAGGACCCTGCCCATCAGCCCAGAGATCACAGGAAGGAGGGACAACAGTGATCATTTCATTAGAGTTGTGCTGTTGTTCTTCATTTTAATTATCTAACCCTTAATTAGTAACAGGTTAGAGCTCTGCTTAAATGTTTCCTCTCCGCTTTGAATTAGAGTCCAGGAGAAAGAGACCCAAGTGCCAAGCCCTGAGTGCCAAGATGCTTCTCACCCCAGAACGCCAAAGCGCTGCGCACGTCGCCTCGGCCGCCGCGCTGCACAGGACGCCGGGGGAGACGTGAGGAGACGCCATGCGCATCGGAAGCGGCAGAACCCAGCACGGTGTCGTTGTCCGTGCTGGAGCGCAGCCCAGACCCCCTCCTCCTGCCCCCTGCGATTAGCACAGCAGTTAAATAAATTCAGACCGGGGTTTTGCTGAGAGGCCGGCTCAGGCTCGGACCCAGCGCAAGTGCAAGCGGCTGCTGCTGGCTCCTCACCGTCGTCCCCGCTCCCCGCGGCACCAGAGCGGAACTCGGCTCCACACCCCCAGGCGGGAGCGCTGGGGAGAAGCCTCCAGCAGCAGGGCAGAGCCGTGGCTGAGGGCACGGCGCCGAGGGCTCGGCCCCGCCAGGGGCAGCAGCTTAACTCTCGGAGAGCACGCGCAGCACCTCGGCCTTCAGAGCAGAGGAGGAGTGCAGGGTCACCCCGGGGGCCCCGATGTCGGTCTCCCAGCACTCAAATCCGCAGGCACACAGGTCTCGCTTGGCTGCTTCCACGGCCAGCGGGGCGGCGTCTGCCAAGAGGAAGGCGAGAGCAGGCGGCCAGTCAGCTGGGGGACGGGAGCAGGGGACAGGAGCGGGGTTACAGCCTCGTGCGGGGAGAGCAGGGGGCCACTGACCTGGTGGCAGCAGGGTGATGCCGCAGCCGCCGCCGCCAGCCCCGGTCAGCTTGCTGTGCAGGCCGTGCGAGGCCGTCACCCGGCACAGGCGGTCCAGGGAGGGATGGCCGACCCCGATCACGTTCAGGTGGTGCTGGTTTATATCAAAGAGCTCCTGAAAAGCGAGGAGGTGAGCACACGGCGACAGCAGCTCTTCCCAGCCACGGCTCCTTCCCCCCCTGCCTCCCCGGCCCGCGGGGGGTTTGGCCACCAGCACATCTCGGGGCCTGGCAGCAAGGTGTCTGAGCCCTGTGCCGCTCGCCCATCCCCATCCCCACCGCGACCTGTGCTGCTCCTGCCCAGCGTGGCGACGGCGGTACGGCAGCTGCTGGACAGAGAACATTCCGGCCCCAGCATGCTGCCTGCAGATGTTTACTTCAGGTGCTAAAATCAGAGCTCCCCAAGGCCTCCCCACGGCTCCTCCTCTCCTCTGTCACCCCTGGAGGCGGAGCGAGCCCCTCGCCGGCCATGGGAAGGGCACGAGGCCAGCACTGCTCATCACTGGCTGTCACCCTGCGCTGCGATCCATCCGGCGTGACTGAATCCTGGGGCTGGGAGGGACGCTGCGCGCGGAGCTGCGGGACCATGGTGTCAGTCACGCCGCTCTCTGCTGAAGGCTCCTGGCAGCACCACGCAGGAGGGGGACGATGCAGAAATAACCCTCTGCCTGCCTCCAGAGCACTTCTGCGCTGGGCTTAAACGAGCGCAGGGAGATGAATTAGGCAGCTGCATGCAGAGCGCATACATCACAAGTTTTGTGCTGGGCTGGACAGGCGTCCATCCAGAGGCCTCTTTTTATGCCTGAGCGAGGGCACAGCGCTCTCTGCGATGATCCAAGACACCTGTCATCTCCTGATCCAAAGTCTGCCAGGACTCAGATGACAGCTTATGACACAGCAGGCTAGTTCGACGGTTCAGGTACAACGCTGTCCAGAACTGCACAGCTCCGAAGCAGACAGATATACGTCTGTATATGCTGCATATAATCAGCTGTGCGGGCTCCTCAGACTCGAGGCAAACCAACAGATCCAATGCAGGAACCTGATCAGGGCAGCTCTGCTTCCCGGGCATCCTATGCAAGACTTCTGTGGCAGCTTTCATGCAGGGATCCCAGAGCACACTTCAGAGCAGCCCTCAGAAGCCCTTCTCCTCCCCGTGCCCCAGTGCTCCCGACAGCCCGAGCTCTGCCCTCGTTAGAGTCAACTCCAGACAACGAATATCAAAACCCCATCATGGTGCAAGGGGAGCAGGACTTCCCTAGCAAGCAGCCCCAGCAGCAGCTCACCCGCAGGCAGCGCAGAGGGGAAAGGCTGCACGGTCCCACGCCAAGCACCCGCCCGCAGCCCGGCCCCAGGCTGCTGCCCCGGGTGGGGCTGGGACAGCGAGCTCGCTGCCACGTCCGGGCAGCCCCCTGCACCCCCCGGCTGCAGAGGGGCCGACCTGCCGCTTCTGCCAGCGAGAGCAAGGACGAGCAGAGGTCCTCACAGATAGCCAAAGGGAGGATCCAGATGCTGAGAGGGAACCGCACTGCCGGGACCAAATGGGTCCTGTCCAAGTCAGCTGGCACCCAGGGCCAGGCCAGGTTTGCCTCAGCTGGGACACTGCCATGTGTCCTCACCCCGCAGCTGTACGGCTCGGCGCTGCAGCGCTCCCAGCTCCGCAAAAAAACTTCTTCCACTTGGAAGAGCGTCTCCCCCCCACCACAGCAGCCTCTCCTGCTTCGAACAAAGCCAAGAGAACCGCAGTTCTTTGTATGCACCTCATGCATCAACGTCAGGTCAGCTCTGGGCACCGCTCTGTTTGGTATCCTCGGGAGCCAGGATGAGCGGCAGGCGATGGGAGCTGGCTCGTAACCGCTCCATCCTGCACCAGCGGCTGCCGGGCTCTGTGCTCTGCTCCAGCCCTGGCAGCGGCTGCACAGTGCCTGCCAGAGCCTCCAGGGCTGGGCATGGTGCGGGGAGGCAGCATCTCAAGCCCGAACGTGCTCCACTTTTCTTAGCAAAGGGAAACAAAACCTCAAGGGCTCCAGATCCCCACAGCACCGGGGCTACTCACCCCCCGTGCACTGCTGTGGAGGCACAAACAGCGTTTTCTGTCCCTTGGCTCCCAGAAGGGCAATAAAAGCAGCACACACAGACCACAGTTTCACTCTGACCTGAACATTTCCTGCTATCAAATTCTTTCTTAGCCTTAATGTTCTTTAAATGACATTTTGATGTTCAACAGTAACAGTGTCTAAAAATACCGGCGAACAAGCCCCTTACCTCCAGC
Source organism: Alectura lathami (assembly GCA_013399715.1). Lineage (NCBI taxonomy): Eukaryota > Metazoa > Chordata > Aves > Galliformes > Megapodiidae > Alectura > Alectura lathami. The sequence continues at coordinate 119,848 of VXAV01003967.1, forward strand.
ACAGGGTAATGCTCCGGTGATGGATTTGCAGGCATCGCTTCCAGAACACTTTGGCACTCCTGAGAAATTGCATCGATGGAGTCCAGCACGGGGTTCATTATAGCAGGGAACTGTGAAGTGGGGAAGGCGAGATGTGAGCAGACTGCTGGCTCGACCCAGCGCCCCTGTGATGAAAGCAGCCCTGGTCTCTTGCAGCTGGATGATTCCTCACCCCACCTGGGGCTGCTCATTCACAGAAAAGCCCAGCACGGAGCAGGGCAATGCTAGCTTGCTCGCACCTGCAGCAACTGCAGGAAGGAGCTACTCTTTTCCTGGTTGCAGCAAGTGGTGATTTTTGCAGCAAGCCCTGCTAATGCCCGAGAAAGCAAGGAAGCTGAACTCCTGCTCCTGCTGGGTGTTAGCGAGGTGCAAGCAGGAACGCAGTGACCATGAGAGAGCGCCCTGCGAGCCCTGCACGAAGAGACGTGAGCTCACCAGGGTTACCCCCACCCCACCCCAGCACACACCCCCATCCCCGTGGCTGCACACCTTCAGGATCTTCTCCTTGACCCCAGCCACCAGGACCTTGGTGCTCCGCGGGACTTTTGTGTTGGTCAGCAAGATCCTCAGCGTCGGCACCCTGGAAGCAGCGAGACAGCCCCTAGCCTCCTTCCCTCGCACCCTGGCAGCTCCCCAGGCCACCAGGCAGCTGCTGCCCACCCGTTGGGGTGGGGTGAGACAAGGAGTCCCCCTAGCTTTTGGGAAGTTAAGCAGGCACCTGAGCGCTGGCTGGGTTGGGGCTTGTTCCTCTTGGTTACAACGTAGCCGTGCCATAAAGAGAACTGAAGTGGTAAATTTCAGTATTTACTGAAATCTGTGTTTCTCAAAAATTTTCCTTTGAAATACCATCTCCGAGAGTAGCCAGCAGTAGCCATTAAGGGCTAACAGAGCAATTTCATGCACTGTGAAAGATTTTAATGGAGTCAGATTATACTTGGTTGGCAGGAGGCAGAGGGAGCGTTCGGGCCCTGGGCTTGCTCTCTGCAGCTTGGTTTTCACACAGTCCTGCCGCCAGGTAAGCGAAAGTTCCCCCTCCCCACAATGTCATTTGCTGCCAGGAGCAGATCCGTTCCCGCTGCCCATAATGCCATGAAATTAATATTGATCCTTTGCGCTGCCTTCATCTAATGTCAGATAATGACCAAACATCTCATCGCTCTCGTCCACCCCAAACCAAGACAACGCTCGAGCTACCCACACCCACGGCAAAACCTGCCGCAGAGCCCTTCCCCGCACCGCTAGCGACCTCCCATCGGTCTCACCCGATGCAACATCCACCCTGACTGACGTATTCCACCCACCCCATGCGAGGGTTATTTTTAAACTCGCATATTACCTCTTTAACGGTGTGATTTTTCCTGACTGGTATCTCAGGGCTCCACCTAAAGTGAAACACACGCATTGTCTCAGTACACAGCGAGCCGAGAGATAGCACGGCGTCGTACGAGACGGAAGGTCTTTCATCTTCAGAGCCTCACCCAGAGCACATGACAGTAATTGCAAGAAGCACCAGCTAAATGAACCATGTTCCCAGACAGCACGGATCTGCCTAACCCCGCTGACTTAATGAGAGGGTCTGCCTGGACGCAGTTAACCCAGTGCCTCTCCCTTTGCTCTCCTCTGCTCCAGGATCCCATCAATTTTTTTTGATTTTTATTTTTTATTTTTAAAGGCAAAGAGCTTGGCCAGCATGAAATCTCCACTGGAGAATCAAGCAGTGGCTCCCTGGGGCAGGGCCAAGCACTGGGGTGCCTGGCCAACCAGGGCTTCCAGCAGGACTGAACGCGGGTGCTCGTGTCAGCCGCCGTGGGGCAGCGTGGAATGGCACCGTCCGGAAGGAATCTCCCCCTTGGCTCCTACCTCCACCCAGGCACCGAGATTAGGTCTCATTAGAAAGATTATTAAAAGAAAATCTCCATGGACACTTCCAAAACACTTGGAAGCCTCTGCTAATTGAAACTAAATGACAGCTGTCCGACGGCGTTTTCTACACCGCCATCCCTGGGACAGGATTACCCGTCTTTGTTCACCGCAGAACGTTTCAGCTCCGCCACTTTGCAGCGGGGTCTCTGCCCCACAGCACCGGCCCAGGGGATGCAGATCTCTGCTGCTGATGCAGCAAGCCTGCCAACACCCCAGCTGGCCCCGGTCCCAGCTTACAGACGGGGCAAGCCAAGCCAGAATTTGGGAGCTCCTGGTCCCTGCGCCGCCCCGCGGCGCAGCCCGCTCCACCCCGCTTCCCTACGGCAACCCCAACCGAGCCTCACTGCCTGCAGCCCTGCAGCTCCCGGCACCTGCTCACCACCTTCCACCCGCAGTCTGCAGCAGGGTGGGAGCGTGGCTGCAGCTCTGCCACCCCACAGCCCCTCGGCACCCTGCCCCGCGCCAGGGGGCAGCGAGCACGCACGTACCCCAGGTACCGACGGCGTTATCCACGCCCGAGGGATGGCCGTGGATCACCCGCTCCCCCTGGAAGGCCCAGCTGTTGATCAGGGTCATCTCTTCTTCCGTCCACCTGGAAGGCAAGAAAATGACTCAAACACACAACCAGAACCGGCACATGAGGAGGGACAGAAAGCAGCGCCAGAGACGGCAGCACAGACCAGAGGCAGCTGAGCACAAGGCCGGACCCACCCGCGCCCCCGATGCTGTTACCACACGCCTCGGCCTGGGACCGTGCTCACCGGCACGCAGCATGGGGCAGGAAGAGGACACTGAAAGTTGCATTTCACACATGCAGCTTCAGCCCCTAATTGCCAGCTGCTCGGCTGCAGAAGCCTCACAAATTGGGTCAAAAGATGTCGTTAGAACTGATTTACTAGCTCTAGCAAAGACTTTGATTTCTAGGGATTAACTCCTAACACTTCAAGCCACGCTGGGTGCTGGCACTTAGAGCACAAAAGGGAACCAAATGCTGAGCCTCGAGGTGTTCTGCTAAAAATGCAGGAGCAGGGCTTTCTCTTGCCTTAAGAGCAGTCACAAATTGGGAAGCGCTTTGAGAGTTTAAACGCTGGCACAAAGGGCTCGGTGCCGGGTCAGTCTCAGCGAGGATCAAGGCCCCTGCCTGAACACACTAATTAACGGGCTGCAAACGCAGAGCTGGCTGCAGCTCCACCACAATTCCACACCGATTTCTTCCCCAGCACAACCCAAAAGCCCACGACTCTGGGCCTGCTTGCGCAAGGCGGCACGCGCACAACCGCAGCCCAGAGCCCACCGATTTCCAGACCCAGCCGCTCGCTCCACGCTGAAGGACCGTCCCAAACCCAGCCACAAGGGACACCCGACGTCCCGCAGGGAGCCAGCCGGCGCTCCTGCATCGTGCTGCACCACGCTCGGGCTCGCAGACAGACGCTGCCCCGCTCCTGGCAGGCAGCACACATCCCACGCCTCCGCTTGGACACCTCCAGGGATGCGCGGTGGAATGGGGTAACCCGCTGGGGGTGTTCTGCAGAGATCAAAGCTGGCTTCTGCGCAGCAAGAACGAGCGTTCAACGGGTTTTTAGGATGTGGGGCCCAGAGCAGGAACGGAGGCAGAGGCACAGACAGATTTTGGGTAAGCAGCAAGCAGCCTTACATGAAATAAGGGGGAAGTCACCGACTGCTGCTGGGCCAAGGCAGGAATCGCAAGAGCCACCCGCTACCTGGGAGCCTCCTCCTCCAACTCCCCGTTTCCCTGGGCCGCAGCTGAACATCTTTATCCATCTCCACACATCTTCAATTCTGCTTGCCAATGTTTAATCTGCGAAGCATTCAGGAAAACAGCTCACACCACCGCCGCTCAAAATAGAAGCGCGGTTTGCTGTAAACCACTTGTTTTTAATCCTCTTGGAGAGGCTGCAATTCTCCTCTACGCAGGAGTCATTATATCACGCTGTTCTTTTCTTGCGATGTTAAGCAAAAACCTTCTGAAGTCTGACACCCCCATCTCTCACTCACCCCTCTGCACGCCAGCTGGAAGAAAAAAATTACGCTGCATGTGAGCTGAAGCTAAGAAGTGCGAGCAGGGAATGAAGACATCCTTGCTGCTCGCTGCCTGGGTCAGAGCTGGCCTTTCATTTCTCATGTTGTGTGACTATGGGGAGATTTGCCCGAGCACAGCTTACAAATGATCTAGGAACGTGCTTCTGGGTCAGCCTGCAGACTCAGGTTTTGAAGCAGAACACAGCCGTCCCCGCTCGCTGCCTCACTTTCAGGCCCACACAAAATCCACGGCAGCCAGCTACGAAAGGTTGCACCTGGCATGGAGCGAACAATGGAGGGTTCTGCAGCTCCAGCTGTGATATGCATCTTTAAACAGAGCCTGCCTAGGCACACAGCAGAGCAGACCAGTTTTTCAAGATTGAGCTCCAATGGAAAGCAACACAGGGCAGAGGGGAAGAAACTCCCTGTCAGCAGCCACGGATAAAGGGGAAACTCAGGCAGGAAATCAGGAGGTAATGTACCACATGCAGAACAAAAATCCGTGTGAAAACGCAGGGAAAAAAGACAGAAAGAATCCTTGACTCCCTGAGGACTCAAAGCAAAGCCTAAAAGATGATCACAGAGAAGAAACAGGTTAAAGAAAACTCCCACCACATTAAAGGGCGTGCTCTATTTTCTTGACAAAATAAAGCTATCCGCACCCTACGCTAGACAAAGCGCACCGTGCATCAAGTGTGCCAGTTCCACCAAGCCTCTGCAACCAGCTGCTTTTGTCAGAAGAAATGAACTGTAACCACGATCCACAGGTCAGAGCCCTGGGCAGGGCACACCTCTGCCGCCGGGAGCACGGGCAGCACCAGGAGGGGAAGGGAAAGGGGCTGGGCTCAGGGTGCCACAGCCGCGGCCGCAGCCACAAGCAGAGCCTGAGCCCAGCAGATGGCCAGAGAGACCGAGAGAGGTGGCAGTGCTGGAGTTTGCTCAGAAAAAAGACAGGGGCACGGCGATCACGCCGCGGCACGCGTTGATGCTAACAGAACCCCCAGTCAGCGGGCAGCAACCCCACGCCGCAGCCCGCCACTGTCAGACAGCGGAGCCGCGCCGAGGCTGGGAGGCCTCCCGGAGGCGTTACCTGGCCGTGGCCTCCCCGTCCTGCAGAGGGCACGGGATGGCCCCGCAGGCGTGCAGCAGCGCTGCCGCCAGGCACACGGCGTAAGCGGCGCTGGACCCCAGCCCGGCGCCCGTGGGCAGCTCCGACCACACAGCCACGTCCACGCTCGGAACGTCTCTGAAACACAAACACACAGGTGGTAAGGGTGACCTCGAGTTCCACCTTCGAACAGCATTTCGAAGGCAAGAGATGCCAGTTAGGACAGATCCCAGGAAAAGCTGGGTGAAAGCTGGCGACAGCGGCACGTGTACGCGCACCCGACACATGCGGGCCTCCCGAGCGAGCGCGGGGCTGGCGCAGCTGAGTGGCCTCGCTAAGCCATTGTGCTAGAACAAAGCCCTGCTGAATTGGATCTATGATTAGCACAGCTTGTCAGGCTGCTAGCTGGGGCCCTTTGCAACCGCACACTTGAGCAGCACCATCAAGAGACCCTTCAAAGGCTTGTAAATACGATTTTGAATATATTTCTGAATAAAGTCCAAGCGTCACCAATTCACAGCCGCATCGTTGCGTCCCACCGGAGCAAGAAGCTGATGGGGATGGTGAAACACGCACGTGTCCAGCTCCTCCTCTCCGCTGAACACGTCTGGGCTGTGCTGCAGACCCCAGCACCAAGCCCAGGAGCCTGCGCTGGCTGGCGAGCGACGTGATGCAAACTGACAGCTTCAGAGCAGGCTGGTCACAGCCCCAGGGCTATCAGCAGGCAGCCAGGGACCGCAGAGCACGCGGCGCAGCGGCACGCCACAGTTCTTTAGCCTGGGGATCCTTTCCTAGGAGCGCTGAAGTCAGGTTCTGAGTGGGTTTCCCACAGCAAACAGCGCTGCCCCACACCTTGCCCTGAGCATCACCAACAGCGCCGGTCAGTTTTAGAATCTGCAACAACCCTGAGCTGTAGTTACCCCAAGATCTCAAATTTTGAAGGAGATTGAGCCCACACGAGGGATCAGGCACTGACTGAACTCACAGCTCATCGCCATAGGTGTTCTTCTATCCTGACCCAACCCAGGACAAATCATACTGCCTGCTGGGGCAGGACAGGTGTCTGTCTGTCTGCTTCTGTTGACTCAACAGGAAGGGCGGGACAACTGCAGCACCTTGAAGCCAGATGCTTAAGTGAGAGCAGATGACTCCCAGCCCACCTGCCCAGGGCACCCCACCCACCAAATGCTGCTCGACCCTGAAGGCATCTCCTGAGGTGCTCAGAACCCAAATAAAGCACGGTTCTCTTTAATTTCTTATTTCATACCAAAGATTTCCCTTCCTCCTGTGACCCTGCAGAAGCCATGAGTGGTGAGCGCTCAGATCAGCAGGTTTATTTTGGGGCAGGAGGCTGCCCTTACCCATACTTAGCTGAAATAGCCAGACACATATAAAGAAAGGCAAGAACTGCGAGGCTGTCGGGAGCTGAGGCATCGGCAGCGATTCCAGCAAACTCTTTCAGTGCATCCAGCTGCTCTGCGCTGGGGGAGTTAGACTCATCGAAGTCGGCTATGGAGGCAAGCAGGGGAGAATTCAAGCGCTTAGAAATTGGGAAATTGTTAAACTTGAAAGCTGCGTTCACAAGAACAACACCTCCGTTAGAGCAGGCAGAAACAGGCTCTGTGAGCTGGTTTCACAGCTCACTCACACGCCTTCTGCCTGAGGGCTCAAGGCACAGCACAAGCAAGACCTGCACCAGCCAACCTGAAAATCAGCCTTCCTCAGCCCCACGCCCGCACCGCATGACAGAGCGGCTCTCTCCTTGCCTTCGCATCCAGCCGTCCAGCACGGGAAGCTGCTGGGGTCACAGACCCATAGGACTGGGTCGGAAGGGACCCCAAAGCAAGCCCAGCCCCAGCTGCGGGCTGGCTGCCCCCCCCCCAGATCAGGCAGCCCAGGGCCCACCCAGCCTGGCCTTGGCCACCCCCGGGGATGGGGCACCCCCAGCTGCTCACCACCCTGAGTTAAGAACCTCCTCCTGACGTGCAGCCCAAACCCACCCTCCTTTAGCTATAAGCTGCCACCCCCTGGCCTGCCACTA
>VXAV01003967.1:128160-141757 GCA_013399715.1 Alectura lathami
ACGAGCTGAGCTCCGCCATCGGGTGAGCCCCGGCCCCCCGCGGGCAGCCCCCGGCCCCCGGCCCAGCTCACCCCGCCTCTCCGCCCGCAGGCTGGCCAGCGAGCTCAGCAGCGAGAGGGGCCACGCGTTCGTGGAGCAGCTGCGCAAGGTGAGCGGTGGTAAGCGTGACCTGCTGCGCCCGCTGTGTGCCCCCGAAGGGTTGGGCTCTGAAACTTTGAGGTGCCCGCTGGCACACAAGAGTGTATTAAGTTTTAGTATTACAATATTAAAGGGAAGCGTCTAACAGATATTTAGGACTCTGAGCCGTGATTACTCTCCGAGAAGAAAACGTCTTTAGCCAGGAAGGAAACTGGTAGATCAAGTAGATGGGCTGTGGGCAGGCAGACGTGTCGGGGTGTGCTGAGAGCTGTTCCTCTGCACAGCCACGGGCACGAGGGGGGTGTTGCACGCAGCCTCGGATTTGGAACGGGGACGTAACCCCGTGGGCGCGATGGTGGGAGGCAGCTCCCGCCATGGCAGTGTGTGGGTTTTACCGTGCTTTGCTGGGCAGAGGAGCTCAAAAGGAGCTGACTGGAGACCTTAAAAAGCTGCACCCGACTGCCTCTGGAACATCCCAGGCTATGGAGAGATGCTCCAGCACGGCGTCCAGCTGTTTGTCACGGCCTTTCTCTCAGAGGTTACTGGTCTGGTGTTCTTCCACCAAAGGGATTACGTGAGCACTGCCCGTTCTGCTCTCTGCAAAGTCGGCCAGGGTGGTTCAATGTGCCAGTGAAAACGAGCACACGCAGTAATCTGCCTTCTCGTGAAGCAATTAGGGAGCACTTATCTGATTCCTCCTGCCAGCAGGCTGGGGATGATGAACAACAAGGGTAGGATCTGCTTTAATCAGCGCAACCAGCTGTCGCCTCCCAGAGCTTGCTGTGGTTGTTTTGGAGCATCAAAGGCTGGGTAACGAAAGCGCTTCTTGTTCTTGTCCTGATTGCCACATCTAGGTCCAGTGTATGCTGCAGGACGTGGGCTCCAGCATCGCGACACCTCGCTCCTCAGCCAGGGAAGCGCACTTAAGTAAGCCCCAGGGGACCCTTCTGGGGGCAGCAGCCCTTGAGTCCAGGCCGTGGTGGTCAGAGCCGCCCGAGGGCTGCTCCACACCGCGCGGCTGGGTGCTGAGCGAGCGGCACGTGGCCCCACAAGCTGCTGCTGCTGCTGGTCTGTGCGACCGGAGCGATGTGGGCTGGCGGGGGCACTGCCACCTGGCCACAGCTGCTGAAGGGGAGCCAGCCCTGCTCCAGCAGGAGGCTTTTTGGGGGATGCTTTCTTAGGAAACGTGAAGGTAGAACCTTGCCTGTAGACTTGAATGACTTCTGCGTACCTTGTTGCTGACTGTTCTTCTCCCTCTGTAGAACGAACGTCTTTCAGTGAGCAGCCCGTCCTGGAGCTGGAGCAGTGGATTGACGCGTACTCAGAGCAGCTCCCCCCGCTCCGAGCCTTCATCTTGCCGGTAGGTGCTGCTTATGCCACTCTCTGGCAGGAGAAGGCTGGCTTTGTGGGATAAATCTGCTCCACCATTTGCCTCGAGAGCTGAGGGAAAACAGGCAGCGAAGCCGTTATTTGTGTGGACAAATACCCAGGAAAAAAAATCAGAGAGAAAGGAACAGGCTGAGTGAAATTTCCACATGCTTCTGCCTTCAGAGCGCTCTTCCCAGCTGCCCAGCCGTAATGCAGCGCTCGGCTGCGCGCGTGTGAGATGTGATAAGCCTCGCTGCGGCTGCACGGCGAGGTGGATAGTTATCTGGCGCTGGCAGGCGCTGATGTGCTGTTCCGTTGTTCTTTCAGTCGGGAGGGAAAAGCAGTGCTGCTCTCCACTTTTCTCGAGCCGTCTGCCGCCGAGCTGAGAGGTGGTGAGTGGAACTGAGCTAACTGCAGTGCTCTGGGACAGTTCTAATAATGATTTCTGTGACGTAGCCACCAGGGACTGCTGCTGGGGGAGCGGAACGGCGCTCGCACAGGGCGTGGGGGTAGAGCGGGGACCCCGGGGCGGGGTGGGCTCTGGTGCCGCAGCAGACTGGCTCCGTTGGTTCATTCAGAGCCGGTCAGGTAACTGCACTGAAACTCTCCTTTTCTTCCCCAGTGTGGTTCCTTTAGTACAAGCAGGGGAAGCAGATCCAAACGTGGCCAAATATTTAAACAGGTAAAAAAAAAAAATAAAGAGAGAAATCTATCCCCTTTTTCTGCACTACTGGAGCGTGCTGGGTGCTGTTCCCTCAGCCTCAGCGTGAGCCTGCGGGGCTCTGCCTTTCAGGGAGCTTCCCTTCTGGATTAAGATCTCTGAAGTTTGAACAAGCAGCTTGTAAAAATTGGTGCATGGCCTGCATGTCTGTGCAGACCCCACTGGGGTGCTGCGGGGCAGCCACTTTCTTCTTGAAGGTGATTTTGGGAATCACCTTGGGCCCTCTCTGCCTTGCTTTGCCCACAGTTCTTGAGCTGTAGTGGATCGTGGTGCAGCTGCTGCGTACAGCTGGTGTGAGAAGTGGTTTCATTGCTTTTCCCTTGGCTTTCAGACTGAGCGACTACCTCTTCGTTCTGGCACGTTACGCTGCGATGAAGGAAGGGAAGGAAGAGAAAATATACATCAAGCCAGAGCCGTAACCGGGAGCTGGAGCGTTTGTTTCCTAGGTCATGGAAGGCTAAATGCAGCAGAGTGCTTTCCCCAGGCATAGACGGGAAAGAGAGCAGGCCTGGATTGGGACTGCGAGCTGCCAAGGACCCCCGGCTAACATAACCAGGGCCTTGTTGATAGGCGCTGCAAAGAACACAGCTGGCCCTGCCCCCGTGCCCCGTGTAGTGACCGCGGTGCTGGCTGCGGAATTACCCTTTGGACTGGAGCTGAGCCGGGAGACTTGTAATCACTGCAGCTGATTTCTAGGGATGCCTTAATTTCCCTGGGCAGTGGCAGGTTCTGTGGAAAGACTCTGACAGGGCTCTGAGGGATGACGAAAAGAAAACAATCAGCTTTTCTGAGCAGTCATGACGCTCCTACAGAGCAGGTACTGCGCCGAGATTCAGGAACTCTGTCCACAAGCTCTGGAATAATAAATGTGATTTACTTGTACCAAAGGGCCCTTAACTGTCACGCTTTAACACTGAGCCCAGCTTGCGTTTCTTTTTTAAGTTGCTTTCAATCCATCAGCCCTGGCTGAAGCTGAGCTGTGTGGATTTACAGGAATGCACGTAGAATTCGTTGGCTCCGGCTGCCTCTCTTTGTGCATGTGAAAAATGTCGCCGTGCTGACAATCCCCTGCATCCTCTGCCAGGAAGAGGCTTGCACAGGACAGGGATGAAAGGAGGAAGGGCCAAATCCTTCCCAATCCGGGAAGATCTGTCCCGTGGGCTGGGGTTAGCTCCCCGCTGAGCTGCCCCTCCTGGCAGGCAGACCCCTGCAGCACGGCGTGGTCACAGCGTCCCCCTTTGGCTGCAGGAATCGGCTCGAGTCCGGTCAGCAAACAGCGACAGGTGTTCCTGTCTCACGCCTGTGACCGTCCCCGGGAGCTTCACTGCCGTGGAAGGGACTGGAGCGCATCCTAACGCTGGGAGAATCTGCCTGCAAACGTCACAGCAGAATGCGGTACTTCCCGCAGGGCAGGCAGCCTCTGTCGGAGCTCACCTGGGGCAGCCGGACGCTTCGTCTTCCACAACAGCTGCACGCCTGGCTGCATTTCTTAGAATGTTTCTTCACTTACCGTTTTCAGCAAATTGAAGTGTACCAACCTACATGACACAAGCTTAGCAACCTGATTTTCTAACGGGAAGCCAAAGGCCCCTCCAAGTAAATTGGCAGAGCAAGCTAACTAAAATTCGGGGACCTTAGCCTCTTTTGGAAGCTTTTTCAGCTTCCTGATGGATTGGACTGCCAAAAAGCACGCTCAGTATGTAAACAGGAGCAGCAGAGCCAAGCGAACGCGTTGGCGCCCCACTACCCACGCTGCACGCGAACAGCCGGGCGACTGCAGCTTGAGGCCAAGCCTCCTACAGCTCGGTAGCCTGGAAGAATCCGTGTGAGACACGGCGGTGGAAGGCTTCCCCGCCTCGTGTGGAGGAGCATCACAGAAAACAGCTTCAGAGCTGCTCCCCAAAAGAGTCTCTGGCTTTCGTGTTATCTGTTTAATCAGAGTGGGGTCAGAGTGAAGAATGCCCGGTGCTAATAGATGCTGCTGTCTCATTACTCACCCTTTTTTTTTTTTTAAAGCACATATTTCATGGCTATTGTTAATGCACATTTTTCAGAGAGTAATTTTCCAAGCCCCAGCCTGTAACACATCCCGGTGACAAATGCTCTTGATTTGGGCTGTACCGTCAGCTGCAATGTCACATCAGACATTTTCTCAATGCCTGCTCCAGACAGCCCATCCAGTTTTATGATGGCTCTGTCTCAGTGATCACTATTGAACCTTAAGAATCCAGAGGCTTTTCAAGTTTAATTGAATAAAATTCTTTGCAGTATAAATTCTTCATGAATGCTATATAAATCAGCTCCAGGACGGATTTATAGCATTTTCTTTTTTTTCCAGCTGGGGGGAAGAAATCTCACTACTGTTTTGGGACCAAAGCTTGTATTGTTCTGAGTGCAAGGAGGAATAAATTTAGCTACCACACTTTTATACGATGCAGAGATTAAATTTATTAGGGTTCACTCAGCTTCCAGCTCCCCCCCTCTCCCTTTGTGCCCAAACAGGTCTGTGCCATTGTTTCTGCACAGCTGGAGCCGAGGGAGCCCGGTGGCTGGGGTGCCCCCGTTGTTCTGGGTACTCAGCCACAGTGGCCAGCGCTTGAATTTAGGTGGGAACGGTCCCAGCCCCATGGGGAGCTGCAGCTCAGAGCAGAGCTCCACAGAGGCCGCGCTTGGCCCTCAGTGAGTTCACAGCCCGCAGTCTTTGCCCGCTCCAGCACACGGAGCACAGCACCTGCCTGCGTCAAAGGGACGGAATGCCACCCCTGGCGACAAGGGACACCAGGATGGGAGCAGGCACCTTGCGCACCCAGGTCAGCAAAGCAGCTCTGGTGTGGCTGAGCAGCACGCAGTAATGCGCCAGAGCCCAACACAGGCTTTAAAACGAGCGAAGCCCCGCTGCTCCGGGTTAGCGTTTGCTTTCCCAAGTCCTCTGTCCCCACCCAGCAAATCCAGCCGTCCAACACAGGGCTTCCAGCGCCCGCGCCTCATCAATATAACGGGGGAGGGCAGATGCTGCGTCCGTCCGCAGAGCCCAGCCGCAGCCCTGCCTGGCAGGCTGCTTATTGATGGCTACGCTGGAGCTGCCAGCGCAGACATATGTTGCTAAGGGTCGTTTATTCTTGTTTGTAAAATGTATGGCTGCTCCTAGCTTACATACTGTCAAAACTGGAAGAACTGGCCCCAAAATCTCTTGCTGCATGATTGGATCAGACGCCTGTACATCTGTTAACGCTGTAGGAGCTGTAAAATGAAATAAGTTCCACTATAACTCAAGCACCTCTATTACCACCACAACGTGCAAGCAGCAGAGCCGGCTGCTGCTCTTGCAGAAATGACACAAACATACATTTTGCCAAGTTGTATGTAAATTTCCACCAGGCAGCATTCCCTCAGCTAATGCAGGAGGAAGGGCTGCTCCGTGCGCGTGCCCCCGCCCAGGCAGAGCTGCAGGGGGAGCCTCGGGGTGCCCCACTGCTGCCAAGCTGGAGGACCACAGGGGCCCACCTCTGCCATCGGGTCGCACCCCCTCCAGGTGCAGGCCCCTGAAGGACTCATCTGGTCTGGAAGGGGTCAAACAGAACAGGGCTGCGGGAACGCTTCACCTCGCATTGCCGGGAGCGGAGCACGGCACCGGGCACAGGCCGAGCGGTCACAGAGGGATGGGTGAAAGTCGGGGAACTGGGGCACTGTAGGAGCAGCCCGAAGAGCGGTCTGCTGGCAGAACACACCCCTGCCTCGGGGGACCCCAGCACCGCTACCTGCGGGCACCAGCTCCAGGGAGCCAGCCCTGCTCCGCACCCCGTGCACCCGGTCCCAGCGCTTCGGAGCCGGCCCCGACAAGCTCACGCTCGCTTCTCGGCGATGGAGAAGCAGGCACTTTGCAGGCCCGGCTGTCTGTTGCCAGCTTTCTGCCTTCACAGCATCTGCTGCGGGGTTTCTTTTTGCCGTCTCTGACGGCACCATATGCCTCGGTGTCAAAACAATGGCGCTTGCACACTGACTGGGAGCCCTCCTCCACGCTGCCACCGAGCCCGAGCCCCAGCTGAGCCCCAGCGCCCACGGGGCCGCCCTGAGCACCGCGGTCCTGCTGTGGGCACGGTGAGACCCGTCCGGGAGGGACGGTGCGTGGCTCAGGAGCCGAATACAGAGGGGGAGCGGGACCAGCAGCCACGGGCACGGCTCAGCACTCCCACAAGGAAGCGTCCTCGGAGCTGGGCGAGGGGAGCAGCACGACGCGAAGGGCCCTGCCACCACCTGCGTACACCGCTTCAGCCACCTGAGGGCTGACCCACAGCGCCCTGCAGGACCGCGCAGCATCTCTCCAGACACAAATCCCGCTCTAAAGACCCCTGCCAGGTCCCTTCAGGCTCGGAGCTGCTCCCAGCACCATCAGCAGCACCCCGAGGAGCCCGTCGCGGGGCTCGTGTGCCAGGAACCAGCCAGACCAAAGGGATTCCCAAGCGACCAGCAGCCTCCCTGCCCTGCTGGCAGAGGCATCAGTGCCCCAGAGCTCTGCTCCCACCCCTGCTGCATGCTCTGAGCATTACACCCAGTGGTCTCCCTGCTCCCGGGGAAAGGAAGGAGGCATCCAACAGTCTTACTCATACCGGGTTTATTTTTCTCTTCCCTGCATTGCTTGTACAAGGGATGTACCAAGGTCTCCACAGCAGCAAGTCTTCTATAGAAAAAATAGTCATTAATCTCCCGTGGCAAAGCCATCCCTGCCCTGCAGAGGACACCTTGCAGAAGGACCAACACGCTCATAGCCTTCTGCTCGGCGAAGCCCTGTCAAAGCCTCTCGGTCACACAGGAGTCAGCTACTCTAGAGAAATGCCATTGTTGCACACACGGCCACCAGGGCGCTCACTGGACAGCCACGGTTTACACGCTAGCTACAAAATCGGGTGTAGTGTCTCGTAGTGCAATATTTCCAGGTTTGGAGGGACCTAGCTAAGACTGCATTAAGATCTTTTCTAGGAATTGTTCTCCTGAGGAACGAGGGGAGAAAGGGGAGCAAAGAGTTCACTGGAACACACGGTTTCACTGAACAGTCATTGTGCTCATACAGACACTGCATCTTCCTAGAACGGGATCTCGTGTTATACTTTAAGCTATGAACGACACAGCTCAGAGCCCAAACCTCGCAACCACACAACCAACAACAGCCTAAGGCTGAAATGCTCTCTACGTAAAAAGCAAACAAACAAAAACCAAACAAAAAACCCGACCCCAACCAATTTTCGCAGTCATCTTTAACTTCTCTGGACTTAGGCCAGCATCGTGAGCTCTCGCGCTGCAGGCATTCCCGGCCTCACCAACACTTCCCATCGCTCCTGCTTGGCATTACTGAGATGACTACGAAAGAGCACCCAGCGTTGCTTTCTGGGTGCATTTCCAGGCATCTCCATTTTCCGTTTTCTCTGAAAATCAGCTGACGCCGTACAGAACAGAGAAAGATGAAGCAAAGGGCTTTTCCTGTACTCCTGGTTGAACGTCGCCAAGTATTTTCTGGTCTGTTTGACACGTGCAGCACACCGTGGTTAGGGTGGCTAAGAGGCCTTCCAAGGAGCCCAGGGAGCCTTCTCCGTGCTGTGCTGAGCACCCCCAGGGATGTGAACCCCTTGGGGCCAGAGCACAGCAAGGGAACAAGGGGACAGGCCGAGCAGCAGAGCCACCGGCCTCCGTCTGAGCTGGTTTAATCAGTGAGCAGTGACTGAGGAAGGGGCAGAGGGTGACTGGTTTTTAATCCCGTCCCAGAACAGAACGTGCATGGCTTTCCTTTCTGCCAGAAACCCCGGAGGACAGAGCAGCCCAGCAGACAGCAGCCCGTCCTCCCACCTGGGCTGAGGCAGGGCTCGCAGCAGCGCAAGGGAGCCAGGCTGGGAAGCTGCAGAGACGCTCTGCAGATGAGGCTCTGGGCTTCAGTAGAAACAGCAGGAAGGGTCCACACCTCCCCAGCACACACACGCACACGCACGCCTCTCCACTCACGCCTTTTCTTTCAGAACAACCTGAAAAATCTGCCTGGTACAGGCAAACGCCAACTGTAAAAATAAGGCCAGCAAGAGACAAAGCAACCAAAATAAACACTTTGACAACAAAGCAAATGTGGCTGTTACACAGAGGCCAAGTCTGGGTTTGCAACTGTGCATCTCCCTAACAAAAGGGACTGCAGACAAAGTGGAACTTCTATCCAAGTCAGAGGAATTTTGCCAGCAGAGGTTTCCAGAGGGCTCTCGGCAGCCCCACACATTTCCCCCTTCCAGAGAGCGCAGGGGGCACCGCTCCCACTGCGGCACTCTGCTGGGGAGCGGGGGCTGCGCGAGCCCTGTGCCAGCTCGTGAACTCTGGAAGCTAAATGAAATTAAACCTTTTCTGCTCCCAAGCAGATTCTGACAGCAGCCCCTTCCGTCTAAATCGCAGGCTCCAGCAGGAGCTTGGCAGAGGCGCAGCTGGCTCGGCACGCTGACCCCCAGGCCTGCTGCTTGAGCTCTTAACCTGCAGCGCTCCAAAGCCTTCCTGAGGATGGCAGGGTCCATCTGCTTGCGTTTAACCTGCTGCTTCTCGAGTCTGGGCTAGTGGTTCATTCTCAGAGACAAATGCAAGGGCCCTGCACGGAGCAAGGGCGTGGGGAAACACCCCCACAGTACCTGACCTGAGTAAAGAGTGCCAGCTCGTGGCATGTCCAATGCTGCAGCCTTGTGCTTGGCTCCTTGCGGGCTCAGTGCTGTTCCTGCCTTTGTGCAGCTTTCCACTGACCGACTTCTGCCCAGTAAGAAACTGGACCATCTCCTGGGAAAGGAAAAAGAAACACTCCCACAGCAGCAGCAGCCTGCTGAGGGTATTAGGGTCACTGAGCTGACCGGCACTTCTAATGTTCCTTTTATGCTCCCCCGGGGTTTGCTTTTAAAGAGGATTTAAGCGGGTGTCAGGTGAAGTGTACTGGGTGGAGCCCGTCACCTCCCTCATCCTGGAGAAGCGCCCGAGAAGAGCCAGCCCTGTCCGGCCCAGAAGCTCTTCCCCGTAAACCTCTGCTGTCAGCTGCATCTCTCCAGCCCCACAGCGAGCAGCCAGCTCCCGCGGAGCTGACCCGCTCTGTGCGTGAAGGCCTCCGCCTCCAGCAGCAGTCAGCAGCTCTGAGAGCCCCTGTCGTGGAGCCCGGGGCCAGGGCAGCTAGGAGAGCTCGAAGCCGGTGTTCATGCTGATGGCGTAGCGCAGCTTCTCCCGCAGAATGCTCTTCTTGCTGTAGTTGGGAAGCTTGAGGAGGTTGAAGCACGTGGAGGAGGTCGGGAGACGCCCGCCCGGCTCCTTCTTGCGGATGGTGAAGAAGCCCCGCAGCACGCTGCCCAGCGTGTCACCGGTGTCCTGCAACGGGGCGGGAACACTGAGCTCATCCTGCCCACGTGAAGGGACTGGGAACAGTCGGGTCCCACAGCCCTGTCCCCCACAGCTGCTGGGAAGGAGTTTCTCTTTTGACTCCAAGTGCCATCACACACGCGGGGGCCCTTTGCAGGGGGCACAGCAGAGCAGGATCAGAGGCACAGAGAGGCCACGTGTGGGGAGAAAACACCCCTGCAGACAAGCGTTAAGAGCCCAGCTGCTGCTGCGCTGGGGAGGAAGAAGGTGCAGCCATCTGCATCCCACCACTGGAAGGCTGCTGTCGCCTTCCTCTGTACGACACGCATCTTTAGAGCCTAGTTTCCTGGTTGGACAGAGGGGTGGGCAGGGAACGAGGCCTGCCAGAAGCGTGGCAGGGAACGCACGAGCCGAGCCAGCAGGCTGCCTACCTGATCATCGGAGACCTCCACGCAGCGGATGGAAAACGGAGGCTTGAGGTAGGCAAAGCCCAGAAGCGGAGGCCTAGAGCAGCTGGTGACGAACTGAAAGAGTGACGGGCGGTGAGAGCCAGCCGCAGCGAGGGCAGCCTGGCTGCGACAGACACGCGGCGGAGGCAGGCACGGCCAGCAGCCGCTCGGGCTGGCAGCCGAGCACGCCGGGGCGAGCCTTTGGGAACTGCCGTCTATGCAGGACTGCTCGTGGTAACCAAGAGCATTTCTAGGAGCTCTGCTTCCAGGGCACCCCACCAAGGGAGCAGGGTGCGGATTTTAGGGCACTGAGCATTCTGATTCTCCTTCTATTAGGGCAGAAAACAGGTAATGGGAGAACAGCCACCCCAAATTCCAGGCTGGGCCGAAATGACTGCATTTACCTTCAGAAACATGGCTCTCTCCTCAGGGCTGAAGTCGTTGGCTAGGATGTCCCACAGCCAGATAATGACCCGGTGGCTCCCGTGGAAGCCCCCGTAATACACCGTGTGTTTTCTGGGGAGAGAAAGGTTGTGACAGGTTTGTGTCCCACTGCAGCAGCAGGGTCACGGCTGCCAGCTGCCGCGTGCTGGAAGGATCCATGTCAGGGTTCCCTGCTGCAGCAGGCAGAGCCCACAGATGCTTACTGGGCACTTGATCAGAGAAAAGGGAAGGGCAGGGAGAAATTCTGCTCTCAGGAGCCACTGCACGCCAGGGGAGGACAGGGCCCTTTATGTCCATTCACACTTTGCACAAACGAGCTTTAAGGAACTTGTTCTTCCTTCCATTTGTCTCCATCTGCTCCTCAAATTCCAGTTAGGAGGAGCAGGGAGCTGGGAAAGAGTCAGCCTCCTGCAAACCTCCGCGTAACCACGCAGGAACGCGGCTTGGCTCGCTGAGCGAGAGCGCCAGCGGACGGAGCTGCTCACTTACTTCAAGTCCTCGAGGTCGATCTCGGCGTTGTCACCGGAGATGAGGCGCTGCAGCTCGGGTGCGGAGAACATGCGGATCCACTCGGGCTTGATGATGGACCTGAAGCCGCTGATGAGCGCGGCCGTCTGGCTCTTGATCTGCGTGTGCATGCGGAAGTGGGCCATGAGATGGATGTAGCTGATCCTGCGTGCGAGAGGCGAGGGGGCGCTGGAGGAGCAGCAGCAGGAGATGCCCGCCTCGCTGGTGCTGCCCGTCTGCCCCTCCAGGTGCCAGCACTGCCTGGGGACACGTTATTTCTTCTCCTCCAGGGCCTTGCTCTCTAAACAGAGAGAGCTGTTCCTCTGCCCAGACTTTCTTCCTTCTGTCTCTGGGCCCCTCTGCTCATTTCTTAAAGCTCCTTCCCAAACCAGAGACCAGCTGGCTCTAACAATCAGTTGAACCACCTCAGCTGGACTGCAGCTGACAGAGGCAGAGCGCGTGTCCAGCTCCTCTTTGAAGGATCAGAACCCAGTGACAGGCACTTCTCTAGGTTTGAGAAACAACGGCCTGGGCTCTGGCGCTGCCTGCACTGAAACCCACGGTGTCACTCCCAAGCGAGATAGTTTGAAGGAGAAGAGCCTACAGATGATTTTGAGCAGAATTTCCACGGTTCATTCACAAACACAGCTTGGAGAATAATTTGATCCTGCTGTGAGGGGCTGTGTGGACAGAAGCGGTGCTGTCAGTGCCACACGCTATCTTGTCACACAGTCCAAGACGTTTTGGTGATCCTTGGAACGCATGAAGCGCTGTGCAGTACATGCAGAACAGATTCAGCATCTGCTCAGTCCTTAGAAACACCGCACGTATGAAATGCTTAGGAAAACAGACGATAAAATACAGGCCTTTTTTCAGCTCCTCAAGATCAAGAGCCATGCTCCGCAGAGCCCCCACTGGAGCTGGAGTCAGGACGCTCAAACCACTTAGGAGATGTTCACCCTCATCCCAGCACAGAAGAGGCGATCTGTTTACCAGAGGGAGGCACCAGACTTCCTCTCCTTACCAGCAGCCAAAACAACCCAGCTTGCTGTTCATCAGCTCCTGGGCAGACGCTGCCACAGCCGTGCTGACTGGGTTTTCAGCTAGGTAATCTCACTCTGTCACGGAGACAGAACTTTTTCTAGATGGCTTCCCCTCATAATCCTTCTCCTGCCCCCTCCCAACACCCAATTTGTGTGCACGTCTGCACAAAAGCTTCAAAGTTTCTGCTGCAAGAGAGCACAGCAACGTTTAGGACTTTCAGCTTCCTCCCTGGGCTGACTTCTGACAAGCCAGAGAAACGTCCTTTCAAATGCAAACTCCCTGCTAAGAGCTCAAGAGGGAAAAACCTGGGAACATCAGATTGCAAAGCACACCAACAAAGATGACTCTTCAGGTAGGATCCAGCTTTCACTTGCCATTAAAGAGAACAGCCCCCAGATTACCAGTTCAAACACACATCTGCGTAACAGATATTTTACCCTGCTTTTATGATCACTGAAGGGTATAGGGAAGAAAAAAAAAACGGAGGGAACAAAAAGGTGGGTTTGGTTTTCAGGCTCTGGAGTTGACATTTGCGATAACTATCTAAAAGCCGGTTATCTGTGAAAATAGCTACAGGGCTCAGTGTCTCCTCTGATTTCCTGTGTCTAAAGCACGACTGTCAACTGCATTTGAATTCACCGCTGTCTCTTCTGAAGAGCAGTGCTTTATACAACTGCCACATGTTATCATTTGGAGAAGATCTGTCTGCTCCAAGGTGTCTTTGAGCATCTGTGCCCTCTGTGTTCACGACTGTGTGCCTGAATTGCTTTGAATCCATCTGTCTGTATCCATCACCATCATTAAATCCTGCAGAATCTCACAGACTGTGTGCCTTTGACCTCAGAAACACTGTTTCAAGAAGTAAATTGTCAATTTTTATTTTGCAAATCGAATTTAATACAATTTCTGCCGATGAACTGTAACCAGTAAATTCTATTAAGATATTTATGGGCTCCTTCTGCTCTAATCTATCTCAATTCATTCCAGATGCAAGCCCAAGGAACTAGAATAAAGCATTTTGCAGTGGTGACCTTAAAAACCTAATTGCTGTACTTACTTATTTTCATTGGTAACGGGAATGGTCTTCCCTCCAGGAACAAGTTCATGGCAAACAAGCTGAGGGAAGAAATGATTGTATTGCTAATTACTGCCTGGAACCACAATGGAAAGAAGTGCCATGCTAAGCTGCTACCTCCCCACAAAACATTTTTTTTTTTTTTTTTTTTTTTTTTTTTTTTTTTTTTTTTTACAATAAAACAGTAGGGTTTAAAATTCGAGTAATAATCCCGCTTCTGCCTCAAACCAGCTTCACTTAACTATCAGCACAGTAACTGATCAGCAGGGAACCCTCCACCCTCCCACCAGCAGGGCCAGCCCATCTCCTTCCTGCCTGATCCATCACTGCTGAGCCACACCAACCAATCCACAGAGCCCTGGGGGACTGCCACAGCCCCGGGATCCAGAGCCCGACCGAGCCCAGAGCCTTCCCACAGCTCAGACGAGCAGCCCCATCCCAGCTGCCTGCTCCACAGCCCTCACCTGGGCCCCCCCCCCGAGTGACAGAGCTCCC
>VXAV01003969.1:44884-68028 GCA_013399715.1 Alectura lathami
CACCAGAGGTGACAACAAAATGTCAGTCTCTTGAAGAGGAAGAAGTGAGTATGCTGTAACTGATGTTCTTTAAAATATGTGGACTGTCTTGGTAAAGCTCTGTACTGTTTGGCTGGACAGTTTTCAATACTTGGCCAAGCTTAACACTGTGTCTGTCAGCAATCATTTAAGCACTGTTGACATAATGGTTAATATCAGCATTAGTAGCATGAGGAGAAATTGCTGGTCTGGTCTTCACGAAAGAACAAACTTGCAAGAAGGTTAGTATTTAGTACTCTTTGTACTTTAATTGTGCCATTTGGTCTGATATATACTGTTGTGTTTTTTTGGTATTACCCTCAAAATGTTAAAGTAAAACCAATTATTATTGTTCTATTCGTATTTTATTGGGTAGGTGTGGGCTATTATTACAGCTCTCCATTTATATTGTTTTTGTAGTATTATTTATGCACTATTCCATTGGTAGACCTTCAGAAATTACCTCCCCAACAGAGAACATGATCCTATCTGTAATTTAAAATATGACACAGTATGATATGTGTAGTTTCGGACAGCCACAGCACTATTTGTTCCTTTTTCGGTAATTGACAGTATGAGTACAACCCAGAATAGGATTCATCTTTTTAGAGTGATTCTGCATTTGAACATATAGTTAAATAATTTCCTTTGTAATCCTCAGAACTTCTTTCCTGAACTACTGCTTTCAAAATATCAATCTCCCGCTTGGTATATAGGATTATCATTTCCATCAATTACTTGTATGTATTGAATCCCATTTGTTTTAACTGTGACCACCTCTAACCTTGCCAGCTGATTTTGCAATTTTAATTTTTGCAGCTGCATGTTTGAGAAATATAATTTTTAAAGATTTTCTAGGCTACCGTGCTGCGGCACATATCCGGTTGCATTAGTATAATAGGAAATCTTGTAATTCTCCATTTTAGAAGGAACCAGATGAGGAGACCTTGTAAGAAAACATTTCATCCTGATTAATGTGATTTTAGTTTTATTTTTTCAAGGTACAGTTAAACATTTTTCCAATATGATAAAACATCTTTATAGTTCAAAGCCTGCACATTTTGGAAGAATTTGATACTTAAATTTATTGTTTGAAAGTGAGGCACTCCTCAGACCTCATAAGGTAAGCAGTGTTATCCTTATGATCCTGGAAAGATGAGAAGAAAATAAGTACAATGTCTCTTTAATAACAGAAATAGGCATTGTAAACACCCTAGAAGGAAAGTTCTTCTCTCTTAACATGTTGTCCTGTTTCTTGAATGCCCTGGAAAAGAGAATATAGGAAATTATTGTGATAGAAAATGTAGCTCAGTGAAGAAAATCTGGCAAACAAGAGGGGTTTACCCTTTTTGTTCCCTTCATGAAGGGCATATAATCACCCAGGCCTTCTATTTTCAGTTGGCTACAGTTTGCGAAACAAAGTGTACCAGATGTTCTCAAGACTGTAAGTCCTTGTAAGTCACCTTAAACAGTTTTCATTCTGTCGAGAGTGCAGGAAACTGAGAACTGTTGTTGTTTCACTGAAGAAAATTACCTTGCTGTTTGGTTTTCCTCATAAGGATCTAAGACTGTTCTTTAAATGCAGATGACTCAGATAAATAACGGATAATGCTGTACTGACAGGTTCTGGGTCTCCAGTTCTTTGGCCTTTTCAAGGCAGTAAGCAAGCACAGAGAAGATGCCTCTTGTAGTAAGACTATCGGTAGCTCTAATCCTGTAGAGAGGATTTTCTCTACTTCTTGACATATGCATTACACAACATGCAAGAAATCTGAAATATATAAGAAGACAAAAGCAGCTTGCTGTTGAGCATTGTTCTCTAAATAAGCTAACCAAATACTTGAGGAGCACTTCTCAGCTGAAAACAATCTAGACTTTTCTTGGTGGATTGCAAAACCAGAGCATGAAGTAGTTGTGGTGTCTGAATTCTGGATGATGAACAGATGATGAGTGGTGGAAGAAGCAAGCATGTTTCTACTGGCCCAATTGTTTCTTCCTTTTGACTACCAAGGGCTTTAGCAGGCTTCACAAATAAATATGAATGCACTGAAATGAAAGTAAAACTAATCTCCAAGGATTGCTATGTTATTCTTCCATATTAAAAACCAACTAAGCACCTTCTGTGAAATTCAGTGATACTCTGAATTTGTTCAGTGAATACACGAATGGGTTGGAAAATTCAGTGAAGCTGAATTATCCACAGCATCTGTGTGACACGGATGTGAAAGATGCTGCTTGGAATGCTTTTTGAACTGATCCATGTTACTAATCACTTTCTTGATGCAGAAAAATCTGTAAATTGGCCAGAGTACTGTTCCACAGCCAATTAGCCAAAGACCCATCTACAGTATTGTAAGATTCAGATTTTGTTAGTTCCTATAATTTTACTTAGAAATGATTCCGACTAGTACGTACATCGACCAATCTAATAGGTTGTATGGAAACTTCTCATGTATTACCAACTTCTTGTCTCTACACATTAGCATTATCTGTTAAGGTAGATGCAATTTCAGTGTTTCTGTCCTGTCACTGAAATCTGTCAGGACTCCAGACTAACTAAGAGATCATCTTTCTTTCTGACCTGTGGCCTCTATTGGAATCATGACCGGCTAGTAATAAGAGCAGAAGTGTTAGTTTTACAGAAGCAAAACTATGGTGTTCATTTCCAGTGAGAAGTAAAAATGACTTCACCATAACAGAAATAGAAATAGAAAGCATGTGATTTCTAAATATCCACAGTGCCACTTCTGTCCATCCTCATATGAAGGTAATCAGACTGTGTGACTGGAAATGAAAGAGGAAGCCAACAGGATTTTCTTTCTACATACAAAAAGCTGAGAATGTTTAAAATATCAAATCAGATTCCATGCAAGTTCCTACTAGGCAGGTTAGACATCAGTTGAATAGCTGCATACTAGTTGAGAAAGGGGCAAACTTTTAATACAGCAACAGACTAATACATTAATACTTTTCATAGAAATACAAAAGAAGTGTTTTGAAAAGTAGTATGAGGACTGAGAAAACTGGACGCAGAGTAGTGCCTCACGTAACAATAATAGTTATGGTTCTTTTTTCCATTTACTCCCCTTCTCTTTTTTTTTTTTTTTTTTTTCCTGGTGGTGACGGTGGTTGTCTGAGACATGACAGATTTTTATGTGCAGCTATTGGAAGGTGCTGTAGATCATCTCTATTGCAATTCCTTATATTGCTTTCATTAGGAACAAAGCAAAAGGCCTTCTCCATTATGTCTGGAAGCAAATTAAACAAGTTTTACATACACCTTGAAATCTCTTTTAGAGTTGATAATGCTACTGCATTCAGAAAATCAGAGGGATTACTTCAGTGTCATAAGTATTAAACTTCTGAGATTTTAGCATGACCTGTAGAGTATGAGAAATCTGTTCGTTTCCAACTGGCAGTTACATTATTCCCACGACAGAAAGAAAAACTCTAACATAAGGAAGAAAATGTTGTTGAGTGAATCTCAGTATTGCAGCAGATGTCAAGTTAGTGTTGTCAAAATATCTGCAAATTACTCTGGAGGATTGGGATATTTTGTTTTTTGTTTTTGCTTCATTCTTCAAATATTTGACTCCAAACACTAGTAAAATGTAGTTGCATTAGAGAAATAGGGTTAGACATGTTGCACTCTGGCTACTGTAACAGGTCCAACTGTCATTTTTGTGAGATGTGGATATTTCTTCCATGATAGTATAAATTTCAAAATTTCTTTCCTCTCTTTGATATAATTTACATTGTAAGTTTTCACTACATGATTATATATGATCGTTTTATTATTTTGTGCCAAAAAAAAGTATAGCTTTCTGTGACTGAACCAGAAGACCAATTTCCTCCAACAGTCACCACCCTCAACAATTGCTAATTAATGCAGCTGAAACACACAACTGTAACTTTTACTCAAAATAACCTAAACTATGCAAATTATCAAGGTTTCTTGTTTCTGAATCAGAAAGCATTCTGAAAGGAAATCTTTTGCACAGAAAGAGAGAATGACAGTTGAAGTAAATGAAGTGTTTCTGCTTAGCAACAACTATTTTATGCATAATTATTTCATACCTTGCAAATTAATTACATCATATTTGCCTGGAAATTATAGAAAACTGAAATAATGTGCTTAGGCGAAATTGGAACTTACTATGCAATTCCGTTCATTCCCGCATTTTCTGAAGTGTTTGCAATGTAAAAGTGAAGGAAGGGGATGCCAGTGCTGGTATTCTTTGTTACTGTTTTGGCTTAGGTGTATTTAGTGGAAGTCAAATACATATTCTGATATTTACTGTTCTATCTTTCCTGTGTCATGCAAAAATATAGGTATTCAAACTGTTGAGAAGATTGTGACTCCAGAATATAGGTGAAGATCCCCAAGAAAAGACCGCAAAGGTCTGCTGGGCTTCTTATAAAGTGAAATAGGAAAAAAGGAAGAGCTTCCAGGAATGGTTCTGAAAGAGCAGGCAGAGGTAGGAGTGAGGCTAGGAAATGAGGCAAGCCCAGTAAGGAAAGAGTACGTAGGGTCGTTAGGGACAAAACAATCTTTTCTGTACACACCTAGGCTGTCTTGACACTACCAGAATGCAGCTAATAAATAGTGCTCAGTAACTACCCATGGATTACAAATGTGGCTATTAGTATAACTTTCTTAAAAAGTGGAGTTGTAAGTGCTGTTGCTTGAGTACAATATATCAGCTGTATGAGATGCTTTGAACAGAAGCCTGTTGTTTCCTGTTAACTTATTTGGGGAAGCTAGGAATATTTACTGCTGTGTGTATTGAACTGAATAACTGAATAAGGGAGACCATTTTGTATTTTACTTCTTGATGCTTTATTTCCACTATGGTATAACCTTGAGTTAGCTTGAAACTGGTAAAAATTGCCCTGTTTGGGGTAATTCTGACTTCAAATAAATAATTATCAAAAAGCTTACAAAAAGCTATTGAAATTCATGTCCTTAGAAAACAATAAGTGAGATGAGATTCATAGAATCATAGAATGGTTTGGGTTGGAAGGAACCTTTAAGACCATCTAGTTCCAACCCCCCTGCCATGGGCAGGGACACCTCCCACCAGACCAGGTTGCTCAGGGCCCCATCCAGCCTGGCCTTGAACACTTCCAGGGAGGGGGCATCCACAGCCTCTCTGGGCAACCTGTGCCAGTGTCTCATCACCCTCACGGGAAAGAATTTCTTCCTAACATCTAGCCTAAATCTCCCCTCTTCCAGTTTATGGCTATTACTCCTTGTCCTATTGCTACATGCCCTCCTAAAGAGTCTCTCCCCAGCTCTCCTGTAGGCCCCCTTCAGGTCCTGGAAGGCCAGTAACAGGTGCCCCTGGAGCCTTCTCTTCTCCGGGCTGAACAACCCCAACTCTCTCAGTCTGCCTTCATAGGAGAGGTGCTCCAGCCCTCTGATCATCTTCGTGGCCCTCCTCTGGACCCCCTCTAACAGCTCAATGTCCTTCTTGTGTTGGGGGCCCCAGATTGCTCTGTAAACAAATAGAAGTCAGATCTGCTGAAATGGATTTATTAGACAGTATTGTAAATAAGTCTCCTTCATTTCCACTAGCTCCTTGAGGAGTGTGTCTTCTCCTTCAAGCTTTTGCTTTCCAGATGATACTTTTCAGTAGCTGGCTTCTCTTCAGACTCCACAGGCTTCTTCGCTCAATCAGCCAGGCTTGGCAAGGGTTTACTCTCTGCCATGCAAGAGACCCCTGCACCACTCCATCTGTGCTGTCTTGCTAGAAGTACTGCAGGCTTCTCCAGTTGCTCTGGAGCTCTCTCAGTTGCTCTCCGAGGGAGCAGTCACCCTCTCCCAGAGGGTTCCTCCAGACCTAGACTGCAGGAGCCAGCACTACACAGTTTTGCAGATTTCCTTTCTCTGATCTGACTTCACCCTTCTAGCAATATGTACCTAAGAGAAAAGGGAAACAAATCAGTTCTGGCATCCACAGCTTTCAATTTCGCAGGAAGAATTTGTGGCTTTCTCAGTATGAAGAAAAATATGGGTGTCAATACAGGTATAAATATAGGAATAAAGTTTGAAAATAAGAGTCTAAAAATTCTGCATGTTAGTGCTAGCTTTGTTTAAGTGATTGTGGAAGAGTTTTTTCGCTGGTGTGCTCTCCAATCTTTCTTTTTCCATTGCAAACTATTTTTCCAAGTGTTAAATAAAAATTCACTCCGGGCTGAAGGAGGGAATGTCTGTTCTCAGCTTTCGATCAGTGGTTGTTTTTACCAGTTTTCCAGAAAATTGGTTGAGCTGATGATTTCATGTTGAACAACTGTTAAAATCTGTGGAGGGGAGGAAATGAGGGCAGAGCTGTAAGAATGTAGTTCAAGCAGTTGGTTTGTATTTCAATTGTTGCTTTTTTTTTTTATCAGTAGGATAAAGTGCTTTGCTACTGGCATCATCTATAGACAATTTGGGCTCTAGGGGAATTCATTACAGTTCTTTTTAGTACATGAGATTCTGCACATTGCCCCATGTATCGCTAAATATTTTAACATCGAATCTTATCAGAGGCCATGGCAATTGAAGATAATACCAAGTTAGAGCATTATGTAGGGTGATATAGTGCATTATTTTTTACACAATTTCTGTCTGAAGGATGCGGAAGTCACAACTTTCATAAGAAGGCATGCTGAGGTATTTGTTTTGTTTTGAGAGGTTTGTTTTTGTTTTTCAACTTCCTATTCTGTTCTCCAAATGTTGGGTGTGGGAGTCAAAGTACTTGGAAGCACTGGGACATTTTGATTTTTTTTTTTTCCAAAAGATCAATGATGTGCAATAAACTACCATCCTTATGACTGCTCAGTTTTCATCTGACTGGAATTGAAATGCTGATAAATAAATTCAGAGCCTATATATTTTCTCAAAGATAGCAACCACATCACTGTTGTGAGGATGTTTGGCTAGTAAAGCCACAGTCATCAGCTTTGCCTGCTCTTCTGCATTCATAGGAGCTTGCTTCTGTGTACTTCTATTTTTCTTGTGCATGTTTTCCCTGGCTGTTAATATTTCCAATATACTGATATAAAAGCTGGCATGTCTTTTCATTTTGTGACTTTTGTTTTGCTTGCTTGTTTGTTTAATGTAACCTGTATTTAGTTATTATATGCATATTTTTATTATTGTATGTTAGTTAGTTATTTGCTTTTGCTGTGGCTGACCAGAATACGTCTCAGGTATGTTTGGAATGTGTCCATTGCACACAGTCTCAGTCATTTTGATGTGCCTTGGAGGAGCGCATGGGATGCTTGTATGTCAGGTCTGCTTAAGCTGTTTCCTTTCAGTCATGGGACCCTGCAGAAAGTCATGGTTTAGCTGACCTACTCTGAATTAACCAATAAATTCAGTTTGAAGTCACTGTAAAGAAACATGAATAGTAGCCTTAGAAGACAACCAATTTAAGTGACATTTTTGCTGAATCTTCTCTGTAGCTTCTTATTTTTGTGTAAATCTTCATGTGTTGGCAGTACTTGGGGAGTCTTGCGATGGGTCAGAAACATCCAGATTTAGTAGCAAAAGAATGACAGTAAAGCTTTGTTTTTCTCATTGGACAGATATAATGGTAGGCGAAACAAATTTAAGAGCCTTTAGGGACTTTTGAAAGAGTAGAGTGAGAAAGGCATTAGGGACTGAGTATCTTGGTGGTTCTCACAATTCAAAGCATAGCTGTCCTGTGAAGACTGTAACATGTCAGGTCAAAGATTTGAACCTAGCAGCACGCAGTTACAGAGGAGAATTACAGTGTTTACATACTTCTGATAATAGTATTCCTATACTGCAGAAAAAAAAATAATATATGTGAATTCCTGAAACTGCTTTATTCTGTAGAAATTGAATCTTTGGATGTTTCAATTGCTTGTAAATAGAAGATATGTGTTAATCTAAATACAAGCTTTAAAATACTTAAGATTTTAAAGCATTAGCTAAAGTGTCATTTTGAATTGATCTACTTGCTATTCTTCCTTCATTGGTTTCATGCAAATAGAATCTTGTTACAAAAGATTTTCTGGTAGATCAGATATTTAGCCATAATAAAAAAGTAATGCCACTATACTCAGCTACCTCAAATCTTTAAAAGTATTACAAATGCATGTAGAAGTGGAACTTCCAATATACACATATTAAGAAATACTCTTACTATATTCAAGAAACCTGACATTCCAATTCAATCTCAATAGTAATATGCATGAGAAGAATCTGCAGGCAAACTATGCAGCACTAGACCTCTTGGCTGAAAATAGAGTATGTTAGTAGATAAAACAGAGCTATCAAGATGCGTCCAAGCTTGTAAATTCTTGGAAAAAAGGCTTTTAGAAACTGGTTGTTTTAGGCACTGCACAAAGCTGTCAGGTGGCAGAAATCAGTCTCAACATTATTTTTCTCAGAGGGAGACCAAAGGTAACTGTTAAGTTCCTTAGGTTTTTACATTTATGTACATTACAAGTAACTCAGTTCACTACTCAGAAACATGCTAAGCTCTTGTGAATTATTCCATACAGAAAACAAACTGCTATGGCTAAAGACAACTATGTCTGCATCCCAGTATTCTTGGTTATATCTTCACTAGGATACCATATTAAGCCTCCTGTGTTAACAAACCAAGTTAAAGCGCTGTCTTGTACCTTACTATATGAATTTTTATTTTTCAGCTCTGAGGGACAACAGAATTGAGCTGGTTCGAGCTTCATGGCATGAACTGAGTATCAGTGTCAGTGATGTGTCTCTGTCGGATGAAGGGCAATACACCTGCTCTTTATTTACTATGCCTGTCAAAACCTCCAAGGCTTTTCTTACAGTTCTCGGTAAGTATAAATAATAGAGAGTGCTCATGTTAAAGAAGCAAGTGGCAAACTTCTAAGGCTTTGACAACTAATGATAAGAATGAACTCTTCTAAAGTTTTGCAGAAGAGCCATGTAAATACCTGACCTTATGTCCCTGAAGTTCATTGTTTAATATGGCTATGCTGAAAAATGACATGCCTCTTACTGTTTGTACGAGGGTAGGAAATGAATTAGGGAGTACGCAAGTGCCACAGTATGAGTGCTCTTTAAAATGGACATAACCTCTACATCCCAAGTAGCAGAAGTGTGAAGGAAGTGTGTATGTTCATCTCCTAACAATGTACTGTATAGTGCAAAGGGGAGAAAATCAGAAAGCGTGAAGTCAAAACAGGCTTTAGAGCTTTATAGTTTTTCCTTGGCTGTGCATTTTCTTGCCTCATTCTACCTTCTGTTTTTGTCTATAAAGTGCGTATTGAATCTGGTTTGCTGTTTCTTTTATGTTTTATCTTCTAAATGCTCTGCTGTTTTCCCCAAAGGTTATAGATACACATAGAAAAGCAATAGATTTCTAGAGGTGCCCAGGAAATAAAGTTTCTACTTGAAGCTTTATGTGATTCTATGAATGTCAGTAGCCCAATCATCTGAAATTGCTGTAGTTCATTGAAACTGACCTTCGTACCTAAGAGTTTATATGATTTTAGAGATTGATTTTTGTCCTTTTCTCCTTTTTCTGTCCATCAACTGTACTCTTTCTTTCATTTTGTTTTATTTCTGTATGTAGACAGGCAGACAGTTGAATTAAATAGGACTAATGTAAGATGCTTTCTGCCCAGTAATATTCACATTAATGCAGCCAGGGAATTTTGTGTATAGGATCTGAAATATGTCTCCCTTTCAGTCCCCGTGAAACTGTTTTATGAAAATCTTCACAAGTTTGCCATTAAGGACAAAGAAAATACCCAGTCAAAGCTGAGTATTCTGGAATAACAACTGCCTGATGTTAACCTTCTTTTCTGTAGACATCCCATGATCTATACAACAGATGAGTTGGCAAGTAGACCAGTTCTTTTAAATAGCAGAAAGACATAAAATGGTGTTACAAAGGTAGAAAAGAACATCTAGCCATTTTTTATTAACCAGAGTAACTTGATCTTATACAGTCCATTTAGTTTTATCTTCAATTTTGGGGGTGGGCGTTAGTGAAATTTTCCTGCCATCAGCTACTTCGCTTTCAAGAAAGCAAGCTGAAATGTGTAAGATGCTTGTCTTTTTTTTCATTTTAGAATTGTGATTTTCTTTTTCAAAGTAACACTTCAAACTCTTGAAACAGTTTTCACCTGAGAATGGGATATTTTTCATTGAAATATATTACGTCTTTTTAATCCGATAAACCATCTTTTTATGTAGTAATAATCTCTTCATTGACTGCTCTGATATGGATTAAAAGATGTGAGTGTCAAGGTATTATAGTAGACACAATTCTGTGTCCTGAAAGAGAGTAGATTTATTACAGAAATGTATTTTGTGATAGGCACTGCTGCTTGGTTTTTATGTACATAATCTGTCATTTTGGAAAAGAGATGTAAATGAGCCAAATTGTGAAATATAGGGCACCAGATCAGGTACTGTGAGTGATCATTCTATGATTCTATGATCATTTTATCTAGCCACTACTATGAATGCATCAAAGTGCTTCAGATCCAAGTTATAATAAAGACATTTTCAGAGATTTTAAAATTACTATAATCAGTATAATTTTAAAGTTATTCTTGTATTTTCTAAAGTAAAATGGATTTATACATATCGTGATGACATTTTTCCAAATGATATTCGTAGATGTATTTTAAATCTTCCATGATTCATTGAAAAACAACCATTTCCAAATTTTTTCTGATGTGTATGATATCTCACGATCCTAAGACCTCTTCCAAAGACCTTGGATTCAGCTAAAGAATTCTCCACAGCCAATGGATTTGTGATTATACTTGATTCTTGGTTATATGTTCTCTGAAAATGAAGTAACTCCTGTGTTTATTTTTATCTTCCATTTCCCCTGGATTTTGTATTAAAAGCTTCATAATTCATGCTTAAAATTCTACTCTCAACTTAGCTCAGTTTAGCAGTTTATTGCCTGTTATGTTTTGTTTTCACAGTTGTACTTCAATGTACTTCAGCATCCTGCTTATTGCGCAGACCAGTTTAAACCTTGTAACCTGCATGCAGAATATTTGTAGATAAAATAGGTTCTAAGATACAAATTATCTGTTTTCCTTAGAAAACTACATAAGTCTGGATTCTATTTTATATTTGTTTGAATCAACTAAATTTCATATTGTCAGTTTATTTACAATAGAAAACACTGGCATTGGAATTTGTTAAAAGACAACGAACTTATAATTCTATTTCCAGAATTTAGAGTACATGCAGGAGTGAACGCTAAAGTGATCATATTTTTATGACCGCAGTTTAAAACATCAGAAACATTTTGTTTGTCTGCTTGTTAGGTGTTCCTGAGAAGCCACAAATTACTGGATTCACTTCACCTGTTATGGAAGGCGAGAGAATGCAGCTAACTTGCAAGACGTCTGGTAGTAAGCCAGCAGCTGATATCAGGTGGTTCAAGAATGACAAAGAAGTTAAAGGTATTGAAAGGACTTCCGTGTAATTTTGTCTAATTGTGAAAACCATGCCTAGTTTATAATTGTATTTTTAATTCACATTTGTGCAGAAGTGTTTAATATTCAACTGTCAAATGTATTAGTGATAGTAGATGGTTAAGGAATTGATTATACATTACTCCAATGGTCATACAACCATAATTTTATTTTTCTTGTCTAATGGTAAAAACAGATGTTTTGGATTGCTCTGAACTCTGGTTAGTGTATTAAACTCAATGTAGATGTTTTATAGAGAAACATTTTTTTGGAATTGTTATTGTCACAGCCATAACCCTCACCCCAGATATTTTATCTTTTCCTTTCTTTTTGCCTTTGTAATATGACATATGTTTTTTTTGGTCAATTGTCAGTCTTATGTTATAGCACTCTAAGGAAAGTGACTGGGTAAGGAAGGACTGTGTGGAGTAGGCTGGAGATTGCATTTCCTGTTGGGGAGCTACAGATCCTGCCCAGGCAAGGAAGAGTCAAGTTGTAGCCATTGAGAAAGTCCCAGCTGGGAAACAGAACGTGCAGCTGTGGCAAGGATGCTGGGAGTCTATGGGGATGACCAGGGGGAAGGCTTCAGAGGGTATGAGGAGAACTTCACAGGGACTGAAGGGGATTGGACAAAGTCAACTATAACTGAAAAATCATTGGGTGACTAAAACCAAAGTAAGGATTGGCCTTTGAAGATGCAGTAAAATAGGGAAGAATTGCATATGAAAGCTATGTATTTCTTTTTTTTTTTTTTTTTTTTTTTTTTTTTTTTTCTTTTTTGTTTTTTTTTTTTTAATTTTTTTTTTTTTTTTTTTTTTGTCTTTCACTTTATGTGTTTCTTATTTGAAATTTGCTTTCCAGTCCATATTGTCATAAAACTTAGGATAGTTTTGAAGTCCTTTCTGATTAATGGATGGAGAGAGCTCCCTGTAAGAGAGGGCTTAGTCACATCTACCACAGCCAACTGAGGTGCCTGTGCTAGAGTATATGAAAAGAAAAAAATGATAAGGTCTTGGCTTTTATTCAAGTCACGTCTATTCAGTCTACTCTAAGATCAGATCAGTAAATGACACAAAATCCAGTGTTTCTGTGTAGCTATTTATTAAACAAACAAACAAAAACCAACAACTTCTATCTGCTTTGTCTCATATTTGTCTGACATTGTGGATTTTGTTTGAACTTTAAGGTCCCTTCCAACCCAAACCATTCTATGATTCTATGAACACAGAGTACCATTCTTACCAGTCACTAGTAAATTTGAAGAAATTGCTATATTTTAAAATCTGGTGTAAGAACTTTGCCTTTCTTTCAGGTGACATGTAACTGAAGCCAAACAAGCAGTTTGGAAATTTGGCTCTTTAACTAATTTGCTCTTCTCAACAGTTCCTAAAGGGATTTTTTTTTTTTTTTTTTTTAAGGGGGGTAAAGGAGGAACAAAGGTGATGTGTGAAGAAGAATGGTAAAAGGGAAAAAACAGAAATGAAAGAACAGAGCACATTCATTTCAGTTTAGTTTTCTAGGTCTTCTGAAGAGCACATTGCCATTTCACAAAGGTTAGAAATAAAATAACCTAACCGGTTTGCAGTGGCATCAGCAGAAGTTACATTAGCTTTGTGCACTGTAAAAGGTGAAATGATAAATCTGAGAAAATAGATACAAAATTATATGCTAATGCAGCTGACATTAAAGGTTAAGAGTTCGTCTGTCTAGCACCAGTAAATCCAATTGTGTTACAGTGTATTATACGTGGTGCAAAAGAATATAAATGATGCATTGAGTTCAGAGTTGCACCAGAGGGGAAAAAGCCATTCTAAAATTGTAGCTCCATTGCTATTATTCAAAAGAGGAATCATCATGTGGTAAAAGAATACTGAAGATTACTGTTTGATAGAGTAAGCGCTAGTAATAAGACTTAGTGTGAAGCACTGAGTACTATACCTTTTATTTTAGTGTTCTGTTTTGTATGCGAACCAAATTAACAAAGATATCTGCACTTTAGCATTCTGGTGACATTTCTAGAAAGAGAATAAAAGTTCAAATATGGTAGAATCTAAATATGCAATTTTTGTTTAAAATTATTTTTTTAAAACAAAATTAATTTCATGCTATTTCAACAATATTCTATAAAATATTTCTTTTTATTTTCCAGGAATGTTTTTAATGAATTTTCGTTTCCTTTCCCTAGGCAAATTTGGCATCAAAAATATATATCAATTGATTTTGTTGCGATATATTAAGATATTTTGGATTAGTTTATATATTTTATTATACACAAAGCATCGAGAAAGGCGTCCAGCATTTTGTCTTGATAAATCTCTAAGTAGAAGATGATTTTTTTTTAGATAGCAAGGCCATTTCATGGTAGAACTTGATTTTAAATGTAAACAAAAATTATATTTGCCTCTTACAATGAGCAAAACTGTCTTTTCAAAAGACCAATGTTTCTATATCAATATTTTATGTATGCATTCTTATAAATGACTGACAATGGACAATGAATTATACTCTTTCACTTCTATTTCTTATTTTCACTATCAAACTTGTATACTTAGGAGATATAAACTAGTATTAGTTAATATGAGCATATCTGTATGTACACCTATCTGATAGTCACAGAAGTTCCCCGTAGCAGCTGGCTTTTAGAGATAATATGGCCCAACCCCTTTTTGAATGTTATATCAGGTTGCTAAAGGTCTTGTCTGATTCTGCTTTGAAAACTCTTCAAGGGCAGAGATTCCACTGTCTGGGCTAGAGGTTTCAGTAATTCATGGAATGTGAACAGAATTTGCCTTGGTGTAACTTGTGTTCATTGCCTCTTAGTTTTTCTTGTACACCTCCAAGAAGAATCTGTTTTTTTCTTAAAAATTTCAAGACAGCGATTTGTCTTCTGTTCATCAGGTTGAACAAATCCAACTGGCTCCAGCCTCTCCTGGTACTCCAGTTAGCTGACATGTTTCCTGTGCTGGAAAGGACAGATTTGGGTCAGTTACTCTAGATGCAGCTGCAACCTGCTAAATAAAGGAGAATAGTCATTTGCCTTTCCTTACTTGCTATGCCCAGAGAAGCTGTGGCTGCCCCATCCCTGGCTGTGTTCAAGGCCAGGCTGGATGGGTTCCTGGGCAGTTTGATCTAGGGAGCTAGTGGCTGGCAGCCCTGTCCACGGCAGGGGGGCTGGAACTAGATGATCTCTGAGATCTCTTCCAACCCAAGCCATTCTATGGTTCTATGATTCTGTTGGGCAGTCCGTTTTTTTGCTTTCAATCCTGTAAGGGCACACCGTTGAGTAACGTTTACCCTGTACTCACAACCCCCAGTTCCTGTTCTGTAAAGCTACTTTCTGTCTAGGCATGCCCTAAACAATTTGATTATAGTGATTTCCAGAAAAAGTTCCTCTCTCAGGGATTTTTTTAAGCCTTTTTTTAAGCGGAGATGGATAGTAAGAAAATAAGTGAAAAAGCAAGCTACAAAAGACAGATTTGCAAATTTTGCAAAGACTCTGGGTAAATATTCTGAAAACTAGGATGTGATAACATGCCCACTGCCTGATTTCCACTGCTATTTATATTCAGGACTTACATTGTTAGCATATATTACAATCGTGCCTTCATTTTGATAAGAATAAACATCCAAAAAGATACAGCTGGTAAAGTGGACAAATTAAGTTGATGAGGATGTCAACAGCAACAATAGTAGCACTGACTTTTATCGAGGTAATTAGGGGTTTAACCCCTCTAAATAAGAGGTGTGCACAGAAAGTCTTCTAAACATCTACTTAGGAGATCAACTGGTTCTGTTTTTCTGAAGGTTTAAGCATTCACAACCTCTCACTGAAATGAAAGTTGTTCTCAGGAGCTGTCTGTCCTCCTCCTGATGTCAGTAAGCAATGGAATGTGTGAATTACTTACAAATAGAAAGCTATTTATATAGGTGCTTATTATTAATTTTGGAAACGTATCTCCTCAAACAAAATCTCACGTGTGTGCCTCAAAAATCAGTGAAGACATATGTTGTTTGATTATCATAACTTTTCTTTACCCCTGATTAATATTTATCTCATCTTCTGATCCCTAAATATTAATGGTCACCTTGGCAGAAACTGAAATCTCTTAAAGTTCTGCAACCAACGGGCTGAAAAATGCTCGTATGCAAGAAATGTTTATTTCTTAGGGAAAAAGATGGAAATTGTATAACTATGTGGCCTTCATTTATCTGGAGACAGTGAAAAAGACTGTCTTTCTGATTTCAGAGGTATTTTTGATCTAAAAAGAAGTAGCTTAAGCCATTTAAGATTTGCTTCCTAAAATTGACATTTCATGGAAATTTTATTTAGGTCATCTTGTTCTCTAATGGGATTCAATATAATTTATAAAGCTGAAACCACTCACATTTTCTTTTACATTTTTGTAGGACACAGAGGACATATGCAATCTCTATGTAATTTAATATATATATATTTATTTATATATATCTGTTAAAGCTTTCCTTGTAACAAGTCAATATAACCAGGTTAGGACTTTGCTGAAATAAACTAAAATCAATAACTGTTGTAAGTAGTTTGGAACCAAGTAAAACAGTTCTCAAGTATGCGTAAAAAGATCTCATATTGTAGTTAATATATAATAACTTTAAAAAATAAATGCTTTGTCTTTTGGATCTCCAGTTCCGATGTAACTTCTATGTCCTACAGTGAAACTTCCTGATTCTAGACCTTAACCTTGAGCTGAGCTGAACTCTTCTTAAGCATGGCAGTAGGCTCCCAGCACATTAGTATCTAGGCTGAAAACTGGCAGAGATTTTTAACAGGATCTGCCCTAAAAGAGTCCACCCACAACGCAATGAGTGGAAGGTATCTTTGGAGTAATTCTGTTTCCAGTGTTCTTGGGATGCATCTGTAGATTCCACAAAATACTATGAGGTGCTCTATTTGTTCATCAGCATTGGTATCTATACTTTGGTTTAGTTTAATCGTATATTGAGTTGTATATTTTTTAATTGTGTATTTAATTTAATTGTTGTTTAATTAGTATGATTCTAGCCAAACAGCAGAAGAAGCAGTGAATAAAGTAAGCACACAATTGATGCATGAAACCCTTAGTTCACATGATTTCTGTGGTATTCATGTATTGAAATACTATGAAAGATGGATGTAGAAAATTTAACATTTACTGACACTGTGAATACATAAGGGAACTGAGGCTGGGAAGAGACTACACTTTTCTAATGAACTGCAGCAACAGTTTGTGTCAAATTCAGTCCTAAACACGAGAAAATGAAGAAACCAATTGCCCTCTGAGTTCAGTATCATATAATCAATTTTGAATTTTCATTTTCAATATATGTCTCCTGCTCTGGCAAAAGGAGAAAATAGTACAATAGCTACAGTCTAATTACTTGTGGCTTAAAGAGATCAATACAGATATCAAAGGTGTTTTGTTTTTGTTTTTGTTAAAAAAAAAAAAAAAATGTGTGATAGATAATGTTTTGGTCTAATATTGGCCTATTCTTTTTCTGAAAATATTGGAGACAAAAATATTTATTTTTTCTTTCAGATGTTAAATATTTAAAAGAAGAAGATGCAAATCGTAAAACATTCACAGTCAGCAGCACACTGGATTTCCTTGCAGATCGTAATGATGACGGTGCAGTTGTAAGTTGCAGAGTAGAGCACGAGTCCCTAAACTCTACACCTCAAATAGCAATGCAGGTTCTAGAAATACACTGTAAGTAATATACATTATATATGCTTGCCTTTATTGTTTTGTTTCAGAGTTTCTATTGTGGGAAAATTGTAAAAGTGTCTGGTACAGTAAGTACGGATAGCATCTTTTAGGCAACCTCTCTTTTTTTAGTTTGATTTTCATGAGTAACTTTAAAAAGGTTAGTGAGTTGTGTTCCTGGTTTGCTTCAATGACAAAGAAAAAAGACAAATGCATTTCCTCTATTATTTTTCAAAGCAATGTCAAAGAGGACTTAAACATAAAGATCATGATAGTTCATGACATTACTTGAAAGTGTTTCAAAACTTGAAAAAAGGGTATGAAGAAGCAAAGTTTGCAGCCAGACTGCTGGATAACTTTGAATCCTGCTAATGATTCTGTGTAATGCTGTTAATAACATGAGTCTAGGAGGAAGAATTTATTCTGGGGGCTTGTCTATACCGGATGTTGATGTAGATAAGCTCAAAGTTTAGATAAATTCAAAGCTGAATAATCCTGCCTGTGTATCTGTGTGCCATACTCTGAGGTCATACTGTCCTTTCAGTCACTTTCTTCACTTACATAAATGATGAATCGCTCAGGAGAACATCTCTTCACCATCAGATGACTTTTTAATATTCATTTGAACTGTAATCACCATTCTTCAGTGTAGTGTTATTTAGCCTTCTGCAGAACACCTGTACTTGTTAGCCAGCTAGAGAAAACAGTCATCTGCAAAATATTATCAGACCAAGTGAAGGGGAGAGACCTTTCACGGAGCTGTTGCTAGGGTAAGCATAAGCAAAGGAACCTATTATGCAGCAAACAAGATTGTCCATAAAGCAGACAAGCTTCCGGTAACTGCAGCTAGTTCCCAAGACACTATGTCAAGGACTGCTGGCATGTATGACTTATTTCTAAACAGAGGGATAGTTTTGTAAGTGTCTAAAACACGTAAAGTGTGGTGATGGCAGAAGCACTCCATGCATAGAAGCTGACAGCATTGCTAAAAATGCCATCTGCATAAACTCTGAAATGAGGCAGATGTTGATTAGTGTCCATAAGTAATGTGTACTGAAAATAACTATTTTCTGATGCATTGTATACATCATTTTGCTGAGGGAGATCAAAGCCTTTCTTCACCAAATGACTGTTAAACACCTGCCTCCCCTAAAGTGTTCAAACAGCATCTGTGCTAGAGACATGAACCCTTAACATCTGTTTCCCTGAATTCTGAATCCTGTCACTATCTGCCACTGATCGGGCCCATGCCTTCACTTCCAAATTGCTTACTTTTCTTCCAACGACCTGCTCAAGATGTTGGCACTACAGGGCTATGAAGCTGATCAGAGGCTGAAGCACTTCTCCTCTGAAGAAAGGCTGAGGCATTTGGGCTTAGTCAGCCTGGAGAAGAGAAGGCTCTGGGGAGACCTCATGGTGGCCTTCCAGTTCTTAAAGGGAGCTTATAAAAGAGATGAAGACCTTTTTTATACGATCTGATAGTGAAAAGGCAAGGGAGAATAGTTTTAAACTAAAAGAAGAAAGATTTAGGTTAGATGTTAGGAGGAAATTCTTTACTCAGAGGGCGGTGAGGCCCTGGCGCTTGCTGCCCAGAGAAGCTGTGGGTGCCCCATCCCCGGAGGTGCTCAAGGCCAGGCTGGATGGGCCCTGGGCAACCTGATCCAGTGGGTGGCAGCCAGCCCACGGCAGGGGGTTTGGTCTGGATGGACTTTAAGGTCCTTTCCAACCCAAGCCATTCTGTGGTTCTATGATTCTATGATACATAGAAACAGAGCAGCTATAGGAGGTTTAAACTGAGTCACAGTGTAATATGATTGAAGGTAAAGGCAGGCTTCTGATTTGCGTGAGCAACAATAAGGCAAAATAGTCCTTCTGTGGCCTCTCAGATACAAAACTTTGGATATTTGCTCTTTTCTTTCCATTTGCTCCCTAGGCAACAAGAAACTACCTTGCTATACACGAGCAGGATGCATCTTTCTCTTTGCTTGTTGCTTCATTTTTTGAACAAGACCCATCTCCCTTTTCTGCATGTTCAGTGAAGTTCTCCAACAAACTAGACAGGGTGTTTACAATCACTGACGTGCTTTATGTGCTGTGCTGCCCCCTCAGACTACCAACTAACCGAAAGCCATAAGGCGCATGTAATTATTCTCTGTCCTTTCTGCTAGCTTCATTAACTTTCCACCAAACAGTTTAATACTCTCCAGCACTAGTAGAGGGTCATTCTATGTGGAAGGATAACTGAGAAATATGCCAGAGTAAGCTCAGGTTTATAAGAGAGTGTGCGAATAACATGTAAACCTTTAAATGCAATATTATTATGGATAGGGAGACTAAGAACAGTCTGTTATCCTTTTCCTCACGACTTACAACTCCATGGTCAACATACCTAATGGTTTTACTTGACATAAAGTTTTAAAGGAAATTTTAGGAAAAGAGAGTGAGATCTGGGGAACTAATGATGTGGTTCAGCAGAGAACCTTGAAGGGAAAAGTGCAGAAGGATGATTTACTAGAGCAATCAGAAAGACTCTGAATGGAATACATAGCACTGAAACTGGGCTTCTTTAGTTTATTCTCCTGCTTATCCTCCTGTGATTGCTCACAATCATAGCTGGTATTACTACAATCACTGGAAGCTGCTGACTTTTACTCATCAATTCATAGGACTACAAACATGGAAGAGATACTCTGTTTGTATTAATGAGAGTGATGCTTGCAGAACTCAATTTGAGCTGGTCCAATATATCCTCAATGCCAGCTGACAACAGTTCAAAAATAGTGCTGACAAAACAGATGAATTACAGGACCCCAGGAGAACAGTCATGAGAATCTGTTAATTTGACATCCTGTAGTTCTGAAAGTCATCTCACCTTAAATCAGAAACAAGTACTGTGGCATTGCTCCATACGGCACTTGTTCCCCTTGTCCCAGGGGTATTTCAAATGAGTAGAGATCTTGGGAATAGAATGATAAGCAAGTACCTTAAACAAATGAAACAGGATGGTACAAATGGATGTCAGTTTGGCAGAGGATGAATGCATCATCCACTAGAACTACACCAACATTTTAAACATTTTCCTAAAATGAGAAGAGTTCTGTCTGTGGTATATTGATGCTCTTTACCAGGGCATCATCACAGGTTAGAAATAAAAGAGCAACAATAAATTGCCTAACCATTTATGTTGTTTTCTGCCCTGTATAATTAAACTTGAAAGTAAAAAAAAAAAAAAAATCTGCTTTGTTTCAACAACTAGCCTCTGACAATGGTCAAAACATATCTGGCTTCATCAAAATAAAAAACAGCAAAGAAAAGAAAAATGAAAGAACAGTAGTAATTGCAGGATTGTGTAGCATCCAGTGGTTAATAGGTAAAGTAAAAGGAAAGCAACAAAATGTTCGGAATGACAGCTTTTTATTTGTATCTGGTGAATGATAGAGTAATATTAAATCTGTCCTGACTGTATGAAACAGATGTTTGTAATGAGTCCACAGAGATGCAGATAGCAATGCTTATGAATCCACACAGCTGCTTCTATCAGCAGCTTTAATAGGAAGTAAAGTTAGGAATGCTAAAGCCAGTAATACCATCAGCAGTGATAACAATATAGCATCAGCTTTCACCAGTAGTGTGACAGTACATTAAATTATGCTGAGAACTAAAATTTTAAGGAAAAAAAGGGTATTTTTTAAATACACACACATATATAACATTTCACATATTAAATATATTACATACTTACATGTAATAGAAATCATGTCTGATTCCTGTTGCTCTTTTTTTTTTTTTGTTTCTTTTTTTTTTTTTTTTTTTTTTTTTTTTTTAATGGTTATGTCCAGAACAGGAGATTAAGTGTATTCCTTATAGATTGACCAAAAGAAGGATATCTTGATGGAGACCATGATCGGTTCTTGTTTTCACAGGGCTTTCCAAGTTAATTTTGCAGACTTCAGATTTTAAAGTAGTGTTGATGCTATTTGGATAGCGATGCTATACCCCACTCCAAACTGTGAGATAATTAGCTCCTCCAATCTTTTAAGCTTTATTTATCAGTAATTTATGTCTCACTTGTGCTTAATCCTGTTCATCTGTGTGTCATGCTCTGTGCACTGCAGGGCAGCTCAATAGCCCAGTTGTTTCTCTTGTGCTGAAAGGTTCAGCCATAATTTAGTTTCTGCTTGGCCAGCAGAGGTTTGTGGTAGCATGACACTGCTTGCTGAGTTTATTTTTCCTCTGACCCTTACTGTCAACAGTAAACCTAAAATAGACTCGTATCCCCTGCGGCTTTGCTCTGAAGTTTGCTTGTCAGCCTAGCTGCCACTGATTACTGGGAAGTGCTTCTTCTAAGTGATAAATACAAATCTCAGAGGAATGTTTTGTTTCGTTGTTTACTTCTGCATTTAAACTAAAATAAGAAGGCATTCTTCATTCCTGCATTAAGGAATCGCAGGTGCAGTGCTTCATTTTTGAAAGCTTCTCATGGCAATATTTACGAGGCAGTATACTGTAAGTCCTCCAGCACACTCCTGAGAAGACACTTCGAGGGCAAATATTATTTCTGGTCCAGATCAGGGAAGTGAATGAATTCTGCTCATCCTTCTTCTATGTATCAGACAAGTGATGTTTCTCAGAAGCAGCATCTTCATTTTCTTCCAGGTCTTATCCATGCAGAAGCTAGCCAATGTGTTGCTTCTTACTGAACAGAGTGCCATAAAATTACCTGGTGGTAATTACCTTACCTTAGTAAAAATTATCTGAGTACAGTAAATTACCCAGCAGACCTCAGTAAAAATTAATTGTGTAAATCTGCCCCAGAGGCTGCTTTTGAAGCTTTAAAGTGAAATCAGATCATTTGAACTTCAAACCTAATGATCATGGTTCTAAAATGGCAGCTGTGATGTGATCCATGCTAATGGACACAGGGAAATTTTGTTCAAAAGCTGACCACACTCCCAAATGACAGCACTAATAAGCTAAATATGTGTTATGTAAAGAAGTGTCTAGAGAGGCAATTTTGAGTAAATTCTCTATTGGCAGACCCAGATGTGCACTGAATTGTCGATCTGACAAGTCCATAGCCATCAGCTAACTTGCAATTCCACCAATGTTTGTGTGATAGGCTGTTTATTTGTGGGTTGTTATTAGATGCTTTTGCAATGACCATCTGAACTTGATTTTAAAATTTGGCAACTATGCCAAGAGATCATTGGCTATTGTCTGGGAAATACACTTACTGATTTTGCATTAAATAAACAAAGCATCTCAAATGCAGGAGTCTACAGATAAGCAAATCAGCATTGCACTTGTGCAGCCATGTAGAAAATGGTGTGTGAGTGTGTTCAACAACAGTGTATTACTGTGATTTCTAGTGTATTAACAAATGGATGTTTCTCTGACAACAGAATGGGGCTGGAATTTCTGCTGGTGTAGTGGAAAGTAATTTTATCAAAGACCTACTAAGAGAGTTTAGCCCATGAGTTTTGCTTGGCTGGTTTCAAGTTTTTGTTGGAACACAATTTCTGTAATTTTGCATTCAGAAAGAAAGGTGTTATAAGAAAATATAAGATATGAAATATATAAGATACAATAATATGGAACCATATGAAGTAAATTTATTTTTTAAAAGGCAAGAAAATGGTCATGCATAGACTGTTAGCCCCTCTGTCTATGTAGAATTCCTAAAATACATTTCCACTTGAGAATAATATATAGAGAAAAAATGTTTAAATATCTAATTCTAATGAATTAGTTGA
The DNA here is from genome assembly GCA_013399715.1 of Alectura lathami. Taxonomy (NCBI): domain Eukaryota; kingdom Metazoa; phylum Chordata; class Aves; order Galliformes; family Megapodiidae; genus Alectura; species Alectura lathami. Next base: position 67,830 of record VXAV01003969.1, read on the forward strand.
ATTGTTAAATATCTCAGGTTAACTACTCTCACCATGGACTTGCTGTCTTTGTAGTTCAGAAGGGGCAGTTGTGTGCTCATGCAAAAGCATACCTCTCTGCTTAAGTCTGAGGGGGAAGGGACGCTTTCCCTGGTCACCTACATACAGTATATGCTGTAAATGGGTAGAATATGTGTCAGACCTTCTTGTGCTTTGCCTT
>VXAV01003969.1:85537-95894 GCA_013399715.1 Alectura lathami
AAAACCACACCACATAAGGCAGAATTTCTCCTTTATGTAACTGTAATGATTTGATGGAATTGCTTAATGCAGGAACCTGAAGTCATATTTAGATAGAGTCAGGCATTTAAGACCAAAGTTTCTGTTTTGAAAACCTCTTGATTTAATCAGGCATCATATAAACTCCCTACTGACTTTTCTTTTATATATTACATGCCTGTATTATTTTAAAGTAACTCCTCCATCCAAACCTTGACTGAGATGATAAACCCAGCATCTAGATCGTGCTTCCACCCTACTTGATATCAGAACACTAGCGTTCCTTCATATTAGTCTTATATGGTGCTCAGTGCAAATGGTCTTCAGTGTACCTATGTTCTTCTGAGATACCTATGTAGGAATCTCACAACATTCAGATGCAACCACCTCTTGCCTTTAGAATATATTTGAAGGAGAAGGAATTTACCCTTGAGCATTCCCCTAGGTATTAGGGGTACAAACTCATGGTCCCTATCACTTTCCAATTCAGCAGCAGATGTGCAAGTTTTTAATTTTAGGAAAAAGATCAGCACTGATTGCCCTGAGTACTATGTAGTGTTTAGGGTTTTCACTATCTCCATATTTTCCATATGACTTCACAGGTTGCAGCTACATGCAGAATTCTCTGTTTGGAGTATTGACTTTGTGGATCCTAGTCCCAGGTGCTTGATTTTCATGGTTCATTTAACATTCACCAAAGGGATAAAACATAGACAAAATTTAATTACCTGTTATTTGTTTCAAGGAAGGGACAGTTTGGCTTTTCGCATTTGGACTCTTAAAATCCTAAGAAAGTTTGGAAGTTATTTGTTGATTTCTTCTTTTTGTATTTTATAGTTTTGTGAGACAGATAGCTGGATGTTTGGACAGATGGATGTAGTTGGTGAAGGCTGAGGGGAATCGTAACAACTAAGTGTTCTGGTCTTCCAGTTTCATCTATTTCTGAGTATTGTAACAAAGAGGCAAGATGCTTTTCAGTGCTTGAGGGTGTAGGAACCATTTAAACTGCCTCTAAACATCTGTACAACAGCTATTTCCATCTGAACTGCTCTCTCCACTGACTACAGAGTTTGGACAGCTGACTCACTCAGATATCTACCTCTGTGTTTTCAGGTGCCAAAGATAAATGTCTAAATATAGATATCTGTGTATCAAATTTTATATCTCTGTTTACTTTTGGTTAGATGCATATTGCTCTTTATCTATTATTATTACCACTTTCTCCTAATCTTTACTGAAAATAGGCTAACATTTTTTTCACATGCTAAAGATATTAGACTCTGTTAAAAAAGAAACAATTAATTTTCTCACATATCAGATTTTATTCAAGGCACCAGTGTTTGTTAGTCATTTCTGAAGGCAGTAAAAAAACTGTGAAACTTATCCTTTTTAGCCTGACATACATTATTTTATATTAATACACCAATACCCTAGATATTTTTGTATGTTACCGTTAGGAGTACTAGTCAAAACACAATAATTAAAATGGAGCATCCATTGAGATGCTTACTGATTTTTTTATTTTTAATTCTCTGTTCAAAAGAAAACTCAGTTGCAACCATAACTGATTCAACTGAAAATATTATATGTGGTTTTGAGAAGTCAGCCAAACAAAAACTCTACACCATAGAATTATCAAGGCAGGGCAACTCTATATGGTAGGCTTTGGGGCACAATTATTTTCTCCCCATAGATCCAATCTAATTGTCAATACCACAGAAACTTCCAACATCATCTGTTCTGTATTGCTTCATTAGGCCAGTCTTTCACGGTGCAGAGCCAGTAATAAATAGGAGCAGTTTGCAGTTGCTTAGCATGAGAAACAGCAATGTCATGTTCCCAGCCTACATTATGCTTACCTTCTGGTAAGAAATTGGAAAACTCCTTAGAATCATAGCATAATTAAGGTTGGAAAAGACCTCTGAGTTCATCTAGTCCAACTGTCAACCCAATACCAGTATGCCCACTAAACCATGTCATTAAGTGCCACATCTACACGTTTTTTGAGCACATCCAGGGATGGAGAATCTACCACCTCCCTGGGCAGCCTGTTCCAATGCCTGACCACTCCCTCAGATAATATTTTTTTCCTAATATCCAACCTGAACTTCCCCTGACACAGCTTGAGGCCATTACTTCTTGTTCTATCTCGTTACCTGGGAGAAGAGGCCGACCCCCACCTCACTACAGCCTTCCTTCAGGCAGTTTTAGAGAACAATAAGGTCTCCCTTTAGCCTCCTCTTCTTCAGACTAAACAGTCCCAGAAAGAAACCAAATATGTCAGTGCCAGAAAATCAGTGATGAACTGTGGGCTTCATGGAGAGCTCAGAGCCAGCCAAGGTCCATCATAGCCGTTTGTACACCATGGGTGAACTTCTATCAATTACCCACTCACAACTCTCCTGTTTCCCGTAGGTAGCAGTGACTCATACCAATAAATGAATGCTTGCTACCGGTATACTTCTCATATCTCAGAGCAGTTTTCATAAGAATGATGTTAGAGATGAAAGTAAAGAAAGAATGAATCAGGCAGGGTTGTGGCTGTGGTGACATTCATGATACTGATGGCTGCTCCACAGTACTTCTTTCACCAAAGGGAAAGGCAGAATAAGGCTAAAGCTGAAGCATACTTACCACATCCTCTCTCTCACCAAGCCCCTCTTTGCATTGATTCTGTCCCTCAAATTCTGTGCATCTGGGATTCCCTTATAGTCTTTCAAAGCTACTACACAGTCCTACTCAAAAGTCCTACCTAACTTATGGTTTGTCCAGAGCAACATCTCTGGGAAATCAGCTGCCTTTCCAGAGATTTATCAGAGAGGCAGGGAACAACGGGATGTAATAATTGGAGAAGTAAGGTCCTGCTCTGCCTTCATTTTTCAGGGTATAAGATTTGGCTTGAACAGTGGATGGCCATGGCTTTGGAATCCTCAGGCACCTGGATGTGTGCAGTATTGATTGTTCTGTAAGGTGTTTAGACAGGCTGGAATTATCCCATACTCTAAGTTTGCAAGTTGCTATGAATAGATTTGTGTCATCTCACATGTCTGGTCTTTAAGCAGATACAGTGTTGTTGGAACAGGGCTCCTGAGAGTGGGCTGATGAGGAGAAGTGAGGATGTATGAAAGAGGATGGAAAGGCAACGAAGCCATTTTAAATGATCTAGTGAAGCAACATGGGAGCACATAAGAGGAGATGTGCAAGTTTTGTGACTGCTGATTTCTATGTGTGTTCATCACTGTGAAGATGAAGATAGCTCTACTTCTGAAAAGAGTCCAGTGCTTATTAATATTAGGGGAAATTCTTTGGAGGCAGGAGCTATTCTTCTGGGTAGATACGGTATTGCTATTACATATATTATATAACATTAAATAATAATCAGAGTATTTTACTAGAGTTGTGAAACTAATAAAAGAGTTTGCTGTGGTTCTTGCCTGTTCTGCAGTGATTTAGTAGGGGTGGATTGTTTGTCACAGATTGTTGCATGTTCTAGCACAGTTCCCTCTGGAATATGCTTTGTGGCTGATGCAGTTTCAAGTAGAGGTCGGATGCCTCAAGAGGTGCCAGGGCAGTTCCTGCAACATCCATCAGTCCTTGAGTTTGCCCTTGAGGACTCTGAGGTGATGTGTTTCATGACACCAGTCCCACATGGTATGGATGAAATTACTGATCACAGTGTCAGAATAAGAATGGTGAGATTGTGAGGGGAGGAGGCTTCCTCAGTGCCTCTGAAAAGGTCTAACTCGTGCTTCCACATGCAGCTCTGGCTAAGTTTATTGCCTCCAGAATCCAGTATCAAAACTTGAGTATTCTTTAAAAAGCTCAGGTTGCTTTTATGGATTTAGACATTTGATGATGTCCTGGTCTAGCTTGGGGCACCAGTTATAGACAGCTGTGGAAGGCTGGTGTTTGGAATATCATATGTGTAAAGAGATGAAATTCTCAATTAAAATTTTCCAGTGGTGTAAGGAAGAAAGAGGAAATATACTCATCAGTTTACCACAGAGATTGTTTTCAGACAGCCTTTAAACACAACTCACTATGGAAATGCAAGACTTAGTTATTGGTTTGTTCATCTTATTGACAGTTTTAATAATGACATTCTTACAGTTATAGATGAAAGTATTTAGATGCTTCTCTGCATAACGTAGGTCAAAACTGCAGATCTCACCCTGTAGTTGGTGCCACTATTCAATAGTATTCCTATCCATAGAGGAGACACTATTTCATAGTTTCAAACCAAATGGAAGTTAATCTCTTGTCTTCTCAGTCTTTAGAGTTATTTTGGCTTTTCCAAAATTTTTGGCTGGATCCCAAAAAAGTTGTCAGGCTATAATATTTTGGTAAATAATCTTGCTGTTACGTCTGTAAGGTGTCAGCAGCCCTTTTAAATTTATTTATTTATTTTTTTTTTTTTACCATAATATAGTTTTACCTAGGTTATTTTTATTTTCCAAATAAGAAAATTTAATTAAGTTCCAGAAATTACAAATGTTCTTTTGATGAACTCATATGCAATGTCTAGACTTTTCTGTAGTCATATTCCCTGACAGTATTTTGAGTATTTTTAATTAACAACAGCTGTAAGACATACAAACCAAAGAATGCAATGATCATTACAGAATCATAGAATTGTTTGAGTTGGAAGTCCAACTGCCCTGCAGTGAACAGGGACACCTACAGCTGGATCACGTTGCTCGGAGCCCTGCCCAGCCTGACCTTGAATGTCTCCAGGGATGGGGTATCCACCACTTCTCTGGGCAAATCTGTTCCGATGCTTCACCACACTTATTAAAAACTTTTCTTATATCACATCTAAATGTTCCCTTTCTCAGTTTGAAACCATTTCCCCTAGTCCTATCACAACTCTCTCAGCCTGTCCCCAAAGTGGATATGTTCCATCCCTTGGATCATTTTTGTGGCCCTCCTCTGGACACGCTCCAACAGGTCCATGTCTCTCCTTGCTGAGGACTCCCCATCTGGATGCAGCACTCCAGGTGGGGTCTCACCAGCGCAGAGCAGAGGGGCAGGATCACCTCTCTTGACCTGCTGGCCATGCTTCTTTGGATGCAGCCCATGATACGGTTGGCTTCGCGCTGTTGTCTGTGCTTGCAAGAGGTTTAAAGGCCAGTGATTTTTTTTTTTTTATCATAAGTTTTATCTTCTACACAACGTTAGAACAACAACACATCTAAACAGTATGGTCTAATGACTCCGCATTGCCCAAAAGTGAACGCTGAACTGCCCTACAGTGATAGAAAGGTTCAATATTTAGTATTCTTAGTCATCACTGTCTCCAAAGCGTGCATGAAATACATTCTGGGTGGTTTTTTTTTTTTTTTTTTCAGTGTCATTTCTGAAAGGACCTCAAAATATAATAGAATAATTAGGTCACAGGAAAAGAAGAGGGAGTTGGCTGTCTCCTGTGTGCAGTAGAGATATGTCTTTCCATTCCATGCGGCTCAAGGGAATCATAATATATTGGCTGACTAATGTAAAGAGAATATTTGTCCTTGCTGAAATAAATAAGAAAGATTTTTATTTCAGAAGAAGATTTATATATGTATCCTTCATTAGAATAATATAATTTGCAAGGTCATGAAAAAGTTGCAGAGAAAAGTGCAATCAGTAAACATCAATATTTCACATACACAGTAATCTAAAGCGCAGTGAAATAAACATTGTAAAATCAGAAAAATTGCTCACTTTTAATAATGAGAGCACATCAAATAATCAAACTTAGAACAGTCTAAAGCTTGTGTAAATGATGCGTATGATATCACCACTGAAAATAAAATGAAAGGACTATCTTTTCTAATATCCACTTTAAAAAGGCTCCCTTGAAAGAGACAAACATTTTGCAAAGGGTGATGGAAATACTAATAACAGAGAAGTACACAACACCATTCATGACAGTGATCCCAGAGAATGGCTGTTTCATTTAAGAACGACCTGATAGGGATCTAGATAAAGAGAAAAATGTAGTAAAGATAGTTAACAAGGACTCAGTCACCCAAAAGTAGCAGAGCCTAAACTTATGCTGGTTCATGTTTGGCCTACTGTCAGCTAAGACCCCCCAGGGATTCTTCAGTTTCAGTTCTAGATTCCTCATCTGTCCTTGCTGAATTTCCCTGCCTCTCGTGAGAAACTTGTTGGCCTGTTCCTCCAGCCTGCAGAGGTCCCTCTAAATGCTGGCGCTCACCTCAAGTATACTGAATACCGCCCCAGTCTGATGTCAAGAGCAAACTTAATGAGAGCACGTTCTACAAGCTTGGCCAGATCTTTGATATTAAATAGTGAAACAATAAACCTGAGGAAAACTTCTGAAGAGGTCTACTTGTAACCAGCCAACCTTCAGCCCAATGGTCCGATCAGTTTTTCACCCATTGAGTAGTCCATGCATCCAGGTCAACTGTAACATTGAGGTCTCCACCTAGTTACAAGGATACTGTTGGAGACTGTGACCAAAAACTTACAAAAGTCAAAATAGACAACATCTGCTGGTCTCCCTTCATCTACAGGTGTAGTCATTTCTTCAGTTTTCAGTGTTTGGTAGTTAAAAAATTAGCAAAGCATTTACTTAGTAGATCTCTTCCTTCCTCAGAATAGTTGCCTTGGTTCAAACTAAGTCTAAACAGACAGACCTCTGAACCTAAGGAGGGTATTTTGAAAACTGCTTGAAGTGACACATTTGGATTTCCTGACTTTCAATATAAGCAATGTTATAATACTTTGTTTCCTGAAATGTTTGGCATTATGAGCAGGATATACTTCTTCAGTAGAATGGTAGTCATGAATGGTGGTTATGAACGATCTGTGTGACTCAGGTTTTATTTGATGCATGCCCTTGGATCACAGAATTAAAATACCTTCTTCATAGGTGTTCATTTGTTTCTTCCCCATACCATCTGAGAACTTAGCAAATAATTAAATGTTTATTTTTATCACACCTGCTACCTGAATAGGTACTCAATTGCCTCCAGTTTACAGCTGGGAACTGAAGCAGAAAAAATCCTATAATCAAAACCCATGGAAAAGATTACATATTTTTTATGTCTAGTGTTGATGATAGTCCTCATTTTCCCAAGAGTATTTGATGTGACCTAAAAGATAGCTCATCATTCGTTTGAATTGTAACACTGAATTCTGAGCATATCTACAAATCTATGCCCAAAAGTCTGAAATCAGACATGCAGAAAATAGCAGAAACCTATTTCACATTCAGCTGTTAACATTTTGGTGTAAGTAGTTTGCTAATATTGATTTGAAACTACATTTTAATGGCAGGGTTAGATTCTGATTCAGTAATGTAATGGGCAGCTTTTTATCCGTGTACAATTCTTTCTTTCCTAGTTTGACTTGATAGACTTTACAGCCACTCTAGCAGATGAGATGGAGGTTCTGTAAGAAATGATCTCATTTTCTCCATGAATTTTATTTATTGTAGAGTACTGTCTGGGTTGTGCCATGAATACCTAGCAGCCTAGAAGGGAATGCTAGTATCAGCTCTGCCTGTATGAACTACCATAATGAATCTGGAAAAGCATGCATGTTTCTGTGTTTATAAATCATCCTGCAGAATGAATCCATGGCCCAAATGGGGTGCTCAGTCAGTATGAAGAAATATTAATGATTTGGAAAATTGGGTGAATTTGTCCATATCCAAAATGAAATATTATTCGAGTAAAATATGAATGTGGTATCAAAGTATTTCTCCCTTAACTTTAAAGTCATTTGTTCATAAGAAATCTCAAATTGTAAAGGCTTATTTCCAGGTTTCTCTAGAAATGATCACCTACAACTGAAATACAGGGGGTGAAAAGAAAGAAGGAAAGTCGGATACTGTTTTATGTTCAGATTTGGATGGTCTATGTCTCAGGCAGAAAGATGGATTATTTTGAATTTTGTCGTAACCAGTATGCTTTTAACAAGCAAGGACTCTCCCCAGCCTCCTTTACCTTGATCCCATAACTAGCATTGACCTCTAATACCTCTCAGTAACTGAAGTATAATTTTTTCTCAGATTTATGCCCTCTGAACACAGAAGTTCAGAAGTTTACAGTTAAGTTTCCAAGAGTATGTGTCACATACAGCTTCGGGTGAGATTCTGTAAATATATTCTTAAATATTCACTTCCATACAGGATAAAGTATCATATGTGTAGTTGTGGGCTTGGACAAAGGTAAGAACCCCTTTTTACTGTTGTCAGCCCTGCGTTCCTTACGTTTATGGAGCAGCTCTCAGGATGGCTCTGGCTCTCCTATTCTTGTCTTTCAGCTTAAGGATTTTCTGCTGAAACTAACCTCTCTTTCTGTCTGTTCCAAGATGTCTTATTAGAACGTGGCTTGTTCAGCAATTAGCTTGTCTCCTACAAATACAGGTATTTCCATCCTGTCTTTTATGCCTTGTTCTTATTTCTTGAAAAATTCGTCTTGTTTTAAACTGTGCTTTTTCATCTTTATATTTAGGCTCTCTCCATATTCTTTTCTTTTTTGGAGAAGAGTGAGCTTCTAGTTATGTGAGAGGAACTGATTATATTTGAGTAGGTGATTATTAACTCGTAAACAGCCTACTGTCAACTTGATCCGATGCCATATAACCCACATCAGCCAATGTAAATGATTCTGTATCCTATGGTCATTGTCAACCATACCGAAATTTCTTATGAGATGTGAGGTTCTTTCAGAGATTGCACTGAAATGTTACAAATGATTTAAGCATGCAGCTTCTCCAACCACACAGGCAGCAGTGTATATATATAAGAAAGCTTTATCAGTATTAAGCAGTACATTTCAGGGCTCTTTCAATGGAGAAGGTACAGAGAAAATATATTTTATGTGAAACAACAGACTGATCAGATAGCATGTCACATAGACTAGACAAAAAGTTTTGTAGATCATAATATTCATAACTGCTAATAATGGATAACTTTTTCAGTGTCCAAGTTCAATGCCCAGTTTATTTTTAAAATAATTCGAGTTAATAGTCGCTGATAGCAGTCCAAATCTCTGTTGCAGCCAAAATTGACAGCATTGGCCAGCATTTTGCCATTGTTGGAGTAATCACTTTATTTGAATTGTTGGCCAATTTTTAAATTATTGTCATTATAAAGGAGCTCCTCCTAATGATATCTCCTGCCTTGATTTAGTAAGCATCTGTTATATGCTATGTTGAATGAGTGTTCATTTTCCATAAAATATTCTAAAATCTTACAAAGATTGTCACATGAACTGTAAAGAAAAACTTTCCAGATTGGTAGTTTGTCTTTGTACAAAAAGGCAAATCTTTTAAAGGATTATGTAAATATTCATCCTGTTTTTAACTTCTACACCAGTATTTCATTTACATTACTATTCCACCGTGGAATTATGCTGTGATGTGGTAGATAACATATGAAGAAGCAGGTAACATTTTTGCTAATTTACAGCATGCATACTTAATAGATTAAATTTCAGTTTGCGTTAAACATCCTGATAGTCTGAGAGGCTGTATCTCCATTTCACAGCTGGGACCTTCTATTGGTGTAATAAAAACTGTGACACAAAAAGAAACAGGTGGGAGCATTACTGCTTGTCTAAAAATTACACTTTATAATACAACCTCTTGCAGTGCTGAAGAACTTCCTCTTTGGTGTTCTGTAAAATACTCACACTACGTAGTAGTCTCAATTCAATAATTGCTCTTCCTCTTTTTTTAAATGTCCCTTTTCTGCAGTGTTTATACATAAAATGTTGCAGATAATACATTGTGAAAACAACAAAATGCAGCATTTTTATTGCTCATTAAATCCATTTTGCATGCAAATGCCTTTTGAAACAATTTTTCCTTGCTCTTTGAGTTGAATGCCTAGAAAGAGCAGCTGATGGAGTTTTGTACAGTGTAAACGCATTCTAAAACAAAAGAGGTACATAGAACACAGTAAAGTTGAAATACAGCAAGTACAATTCTAATTCAGTTCTAGANTTCAGTTCTAGACTGAATGTTAAAATGTCAAAAAAGCATGTTTTGGGAGATGGTATGATCCTCAGAGTTTTAGATACTTTAATTGTCCACTATATTCTTCAGTATACTTCAGTAGATAAGAGATTAGCTACAGTTACAAGTGAACAACCATCAGCAACAGAACACAAGAAAATGTGTTAGTGTAACTCCATCAGTGCAAATCTCTAGAATACTCCAGTTGTGCTAGGTTGACACAGTGAATGATAATTCCAGGCAGCGCTTGGCATTATCTTAGGGCTAAGTTCAGATAGTTCTTTAAAATGTGTTTACTTGCAGCTTGCATCCAGAGGCAAAAAAAAAAAAAAAAAAAAACCAACCAACCAACCAACCAAACAAA
>VXAV01003969.1:110850-122004 GCA_013399715.1 Alectura lathami
TTGTCACCTCTTTTAATTTAAGCAACTTTTCCGAAAGCGTAGTATGCTGCAACATTTCTTGTTGTTCCTGTTGTCTTTATAGTTCTAAATTCCTGACAAATTGCTATAATGTAGAAAGTGGAAATCTGTATTTTGTTGCCATCTCATTTTTAATGTACGTTGGTAATTTAATTCTTAGCCATTCAAAAAAAAACTAGTATAGGGCATCATAAATGTGCTTAGGCTATGTTACATCTTCTGAGATGCTTGAAAGAGAAAAATATAGGCCAATATATTAGCTAATTTACAAGTTCGAAGCTTCCTCCTTAATAAAAGGAGAACTTTATAAAAGATACCAGGACATTTTTGACTAATTATTTTGGGGAGAAAAGTACTCTATGAAGATTACTCAAGCTCTGCAAAGCTACAAAATCAGAGAGTTCTTATAGAAACCATTTATCCAAGCCTTTTATGAAAGGCTAGAGACTATGGATATTGATGTTTCTGATAGATGAAATGCTCCCAGCCTAGCTCATCCCAATATGACTCATCAAGAGTGAGGCTTTATAGAAACAAAAAGTTCCCTCCGGATTTAGATGTTCAACTGGATGATTAACTGACACATTTGAAAATCCAGATTCTCAATATAGAAAAAATCTGTAGGGTCAAATTAATGAAGGAACCATTTCCTTGGATGACTTTTAACATTTCACCAGCATTTAAACAAAAATGCACTGATAAAAGTTGTGATGCCTTTTCCATTATTCATTTAAGCATTTTCACTAACGTGTTTTTTATGGACTTCAGAGAAAAGTGTGCCCCTGCTTGGAGAATTAAAAGGCATTGTTCAGGAGGGCCATACTCAAAATAATGAATTCGCTTGTCTTCTTAGTGTTCCACAAATCCTTCTATCTTTGCTATTTTTATCCACGCTGGCTCGAAGTCTTGACAGGATGCTTAGATACCCAGATGGATGATAATATGCTCAGTGAGACCAAATGCATAAACAGCTGGCACTGCTTTTTGTTTGTTTATTTTTGTGTGTTTCTTGAGTGAGATCTTATGGATATGAAAAGGTTATCTGTGGTAGCATTATAGGCCAGTAACTTCTCTGAGAATTTGAGATCAAGGTCTCGATGAAGAACATTTTGGCCTTTCTGATTATAGAAATCAGAAAAGGGCAAGAGAAATTAAAAGAGCCTAGAACTTCAAGGTGAAAATGGTTTGTGTTAAGTTCACAGTTCAGGAAGAAGAAGTGATACAGAAGAACCATATATCATTCTTAAATGAAGGCTGAGTTAAGTTAATTATAGTGTTTACATATATAAATTTATCCAGAAGGGGGGATTATAGGCAACACTGAAGAATCATAATACTTTGGTTAATGGTGAGGAGAGATGTGGAAAATTTAATAAAATACTCCTGTGTGATTTCTAAAGGCCTAGATTATCAAAAACTATTTATGTGGGCTTAAATCCCGCTGCTTTACCTGTTACGTAAACACTTTTTTAAAAGTTAAATATGTGCCTGAATGCTTTATTCCAACCAGATCTGGTTGTTTGTTTTTTTTTATATATTNTTTGAACATTTCAGTTCATCCTTAGCTTTCTCTCTGACTTGTTTTGGAAGAAAATGTTTCCTAGCATCAGGATTAAACAATAAGTTATTTATAAATTCTTCATTAAGTAACTTGCAAGAAAACTCCTGGTCAACAATATGAAACCTGAATCCTCCTGGAACATACAGGTTTTGATAACCTCATTGCAGTCCCATTTCAGTTTGTCTGGGAAAGAACATCCACCAAGTGATGTTGCTTTTGATGTCAGATTTGGAGGCTAACACGAAGACAATTAACAAAATTTTTTGTTTACACTAAAAACTAGTTCCCTTTTGCAAGTCAGTTACTGAAAGCCCTTCTGTTAGGATTAAACACAAATCATATCAAAGTCTAAGCCTGTTTAGCAGTTTTCCAGAGAAACTGTAGAGTTTCTCTGGAAATTTGGGTGGCTGGCAGAGTAGTCATTGATCATGATTAAGATATTTTCAGTATGCTCATCATTGGTATCTCTGGCTTCTTTTAGTGTAGTGCCATCCTGATAGTGCCACTGCGGGCATCTGCATGCAAAGCTGAATTAGTAAAAGCAGTATGTGCTGTCCAAAGAACTAGCATGGCCTATCACATTAGAGCTGTCTGTGAAAGAATTTCTTCAGTATAGCATGCTTAATTTATTTGGTTTTGTTTTAAAAGGTGACATACTGGGAGCAAATTAGAACAGGCAAGTCAGAAGCAGAGCTGTGTTTTGGGTAATAAAACAACATCTTGGTGCCTCGGCTCTGCTACTTCCTCCAACCCAAAGCAGGGTCTCCATGGCAGCACAGCTCGTTTCCACATATCCACATCCACCCAAGATGGGCTGTGGGAAGAAAGGGAGGGCAGATTTTTTCATTGGGTTCCCCTCTTTTTTTACCAGCAGGCTACACATGCCTGTTAGGAGAGAGCAGGTTGGTGAGCTTGCTTGTGCTGTGGATTGTGTGAAGGTGGTAAGTACAATTGTATTAGTGGCTACTGTGATCCAAGAAAGATTTTTTTTTTTCAGGGTTGTCTGAGAAATTGGGTGTTAAATTGGTAAGTGTGATTCGACTAGAAGTAGTCACAAATGCAAGGCACAGAGCTACTCTGTTTGTTCCAATCCTCATAGTAATGGCAACTCTTTAATACATGAAGAAAAGCTGAAATTCTTCAGTATTAGACAGGTATACAATGGAGAGAAATGTGAAAAGTTAGGAATATCCACGTTTGCCTGATGTTTTAGAATATCAAACCTATATATCTCCCAACTGAGCCAGAGCTCTTTCAAAACATTTGGTGAAGAATGACCCTCTGGATATACGTGCGTGGACATGTTTCTACAGGAGAGCCTATAGAAAATTTACCATTCAGCATGCCTTGTGACAGGGAAGGGAACTTCTCCATCAATGTTCCAGCTGCATTTGGGCTTCTGGCAATTAAGGTACTAAAGCACTTATCAGGAAGTGGCCAATGTGCTCTAAATTTACAGTCTGCCTTGTTTTCTTATGATTTCTTTTTTTCTGGCAATAATCTCAGGTAGTATCAAATTCAAACAAATATGGGAGAGAGAGACTAAGGAAGGCCTGCTAAATAAAAGTCTGTTGTAACACAAAACAAGGCTATAACGTGCAGAACTGTTACCATATTCTGCAACACTCATTGCAACTGCCCTGAGATCAGTGTAAGACAGATAAAAGTAGATATAGTTTCGCACAGTGGGTAGGGAATTTTTTTGCATTAATTGCTACAGAAATCTGGGTTGACAGACAGTGTAAGCAGATTCAGAAAGAGGTTAGAGAAATTTGTGGTCAACAAGTCTAAATCCTGGATGGATACTAAACAAGAGAACAAGAGATGCACCCTCCAGCACCCCTGATGGGATGACTGCAGATGCTGGAGGAGCACAGATTGGGTGGACCACAGGCAGTGGCCACATGCACCTACTTTCCCTAAGCATCCACTCCAGGTGTCGCTGTTAGCAGCAGCACACTGGCCTGGGTGCTTGAGCATGTCTCATGTTCTTAACTCACTTCTGCCTGACTAATGAATTGTTTAGACTGGACTGTCTCAAAGCTTTCCAGCAGCGAAAGCGAGATTTAAATCTGTAGCTTTGACAGAGTCACTGCTTTAGGCACTGTCCTCCCGGAGAGTGGTGAGACAGAGCGAGGGCTGTGCCTAGCCACTGTGACGTGCTGACCACGGGCTGGCTGCCCAGGGCTGATTGTGCTTCTGCCACTGAGCCAAACAGGCTGGCTCGGTTAATTAATGGCTTCCCTGCCACTGTCCTGACACCCAGAGCACACACGTCAGCTGCTCTAACCACTCTGCATAGGGCTGCAGTTGGTATATTAAGATGTGACAAAGCTCTCTGAATAATTTAGATCTATGGCTCCTTTTCCTAGTTATTTGTTATCATGTGGGTTTTTCCCTAGGATATGCCATCTAAGTTCAATTCAAAATACAAGTTTCACACATTACCACTGCACAGAAGTTGCTTTAACATGCCATTTATGAAGGTAATGGTTTACATTATAGAAGAAGCATTTCAGAGTTTCCACTCCTGGGATTACAGATTCACACTAAAGTGGAAAATGTGGAACAACAAGGAGTTTGCCAGAAGTTTGAACACATCCACCTTAACAAATCAAAGCAAATCACTCCTTAACATTGTAAACTGTGTGGGACAATTTTTCTGCAACAACATGGATATCTAGATTTTGTGCTAGTGTTAAGCAGAGAGGAGGTGTGTATTTTATGTGCATGTGCATTTAGACACCATGCTTAAAAGCACAATTAGGAAGTGTATTATGACGTATTTACTCAGTTATAAATACGGTCTGTCTCACCAATAGCATCCTTGCTTTAAAACTGTGTGACTGTTGTGATCTTGCCTGGCTAGAAAAGTGATTGTCCTTTTGTACTTAGCACTGGTGAGTCCATACCTTGAGCCCAGTGTTCAGGTTTTGGCTCGTCATTACAAGAAGGATACTGAGTTGCTGGAACACATTCGAAGAAGAACAACAAATTTGGTGAAGGGACTAGAGAACAAGACATATGAGGAGTAGCTGAAGGAAACAGGGCTGCTCAGTCTGGGGAAGAGGAAGCTGAGGGGAGACCTCATCATTCTCTACAACTACCTGAAAAGAGGTTGCAGTGAGGAGAGTGTCAGTCTCTTTCCTCAGTTAACAAGTGATGGGACACGAGGCAACAGCCTCAAGTTGTGCCAGAGAAGGTTTAGACTGGAGATCAGGAAGAGTTTCTGCTGCGAGGGGGGGGCGACGGGACGAGAAGCGGAGAAATCAGGAACGACTCAATATGAGTTATCCAGATAGCTCTTGTTTATTGCGCAGATACAATTGCTTATATAGCATTAGCTTTGTGACTAAATATATCTCGTGTTTTCATTAGGTTATAATAGCATCACTCATTAAGATCTAACCTATGACTTATCCTCTAATTATAATATGTTCCTGCCCTACCCAAATGCTAGCTCCTTATCTTATACTTCAGAGATACTGTATCCTTGAGGCCTACTCTTTAATCACTGCTTATTACAGAAAGGCCTGTTCGTGCAGCTGCTCTAACATTCATGTCCGTTATTTGCAAGCCACGCTCCCACAAGTTTCTTCATGAAAAGAGTGGTCAGACATTGGAACAGGCTGCCCAGGGAGGTGGTCAAGTGCTCCTCCTTGGAGGTATTTAAGAGATGTGTGGATGTGATGCTTAGGGTGGATAGTGTTAGGTGACGGCTGGGCTTGATTATCTTAAGGGTATTTTCTAACCTAAATGATTTTGTGACTCTATGTGATTTATTTTTCAAAAATCACATCACAGAACAGACAGTCTAGGTAACAAAGTTCTATAATAATTTAAGAAGATGTCATCCAAATATTACTGAAGAGTGTATAAATCTCTAGTACTTTTCAGGGGAAGTGTAAGGTGTAGTGTTCTTACCAGATAGAAAGTAGTATAACATATATAGCAGTAAGTGCATTTCAGAAATCTTCACTTTGTTTCTATGTTGTATAATTTAAAATAAAATTATATCATTGTAGTATTTAGAACTATTCTGTGTGTAAGGCCATATTTTATCAAAATATCTCTGCTTAGGTTTTTAAGTTTAATTCTTATTGTTAACACTCATATTTAATAAGTTTTAAATACCTTAAATTAATCAAATTAAGTATTTCTTCAGTAATACTAGCATATAAATATATAAAAAAGAATTTTATATTTTATTTTATTATTAAGTTATAAAACTGTTAGCTTTTGTATGGTAAATTCAGGAGTGAATGTTGTTGTATACAGATAAAGACTGCTTACAAGTAATCAATACTTGCTGCTGTCTTGTAGACAAATTCCTTGAACTGTGAGGCTTTCTGAGAGTCTTTGGGAAAGAGTTAAGTATCGGTTGCCAGTGGGGAGATCTATGAGAAGCTGTAAGGCAGTCAGTTCCCTTCTCTGCTGTGTCCTTAACTTGGCTGGGGGGTTGTCACTGTCAGTGCTTTGCCTTTGGTCTGACATGACGTCACCAGGTACAAGAGGAAAGGTTTCACCAAAAGAAAATAAGGGATTTACAATCAAATCTTATATTGCTTGTGACAATGTTTGCAACAAGCAATTATTCAAGGGAAGGATGCAGAAAAGGTGGAAAAAGTGGTGAGCTGTGACACAATACAGCAACAGAAACAAATTTAGATTGTGTGTAAGATGTGCAACTTTGCAACTGATATGCCTGGTTCAGGAAAAACGCTCGGAACATGCAAGTACACTTGTCAATGCAGATAGCCGAAATAATTTAAGAATCCATTTACAAACCACTTAGATCTACCTCAGTGTGCTTGCATGACTTCTGATGCCTGTCAGCTGCACAGGACCACACTGCTCATCCCACACGGAGCAGTTTTCACATAGCTTGCAAAATTGTGTGCCCTGAAAGCTCACTAGCACTTTCTTAAAATAAAAAAATAAACATTTAGGAAAGACTTTGGCCTGTTCCAATACCATTCTGTTTCTTTTTTTTTTTTTTTTTTTTCCTCTTCTTTTCCTGCCTGTTCCTTCACTTTCTTTAGTTGTTCCCACCTGGTACTAGATGGTGAGGTTGTAATAAGTGTTCATTATATCCAGTAGCTCAGATGATCACTGAGTATTCTTTGATGACTGGGTATTATCCATAAGTTACTGTTTCTGATATATACATTGCATATACATGCCTCCTGTATCTGAATAAATGTCTTGCCTTGGATCCAACAGGCCAGAACCAGTATTGTGGACAAAGGATGGTGGAGAGCTACCAGATCCAGAGCGAATGGTTGTCAACGGCAGGGTCCTAAGCATCAGTTTCCTAAATAAAACAGACAATGGCACATATCGATGTGAAGCAAAAAATCCTATTGGCCGAAACAGCACAGAATATGTTCTGATAGTACATGGTGAGTGTGCTCTCTTTAGTTCTTAGTACAAGTTACACGAATGTAGCATTTCAGGAAAATTCGTTGCTTATGAAAGAAGGAAAAAGCTGAAAGTACAACTGCACTTTTATTGATGCTGTCCTCTAGTTGTAATGAGTATATTTACTTCCTTCTGTTGGATGCCTTGCTTCATGCAGTTTAAACAAAATATATTCACTAATGTAAGCATCTGTAAAAATGTTTTGCAGTATGTTGGGTAATGTTTTATAAATCCTTGCCTCAGGCACATGCTAAACAGCTAAAGGTGGTTACAAAAGGACATATGAAGGCAAACTTGGAAATACCATGCAGAACAGACAAGTTATAGTTGCTACTGAGGAAATTCAGATTATAGAATTTAGATGATCATCAGCATCTTATCTGTTTTTATTATCAATCTGCAAAAATATGTTCTGTACTGAATTCATGATACCTCTTCCGTTGAAACTGATAAATAGGAGGGCTCCCATTACGTTACAATTTATTTTTTTGCTTGATTAATTAGGCAATAATATGTGTCACGTTAAAAAAAAAAATGCAGGCTTTTATATTAATCATGAAATAATTTTATATATTTTCTGCTATATCTGAGTTATAATAAAACATTAGCATTTATCTTTAATACAGGTTTGGATACAGTATGGATCTAGAAGTCAGAAATCATAAAGTTTTTCTTGCCACTGGTGTGTGTGATAATTCCTAGAAAATTATTGAATTTTAACTTAAGCGAATAAAGAGGTGAAAGCAGCACTGTAATTCATCACAGTATTATTTTCCCCTAGTTTTTGCACAAAAGCAACTTTTTATAACTATGATAGAACCAAAATGAAACAATCTAATGCAAATTACAGTCTGCAAATAGAAATGGGTACTATGTAGGTTTTATTCAGCACATAATGACTTCAGGCATAACAAACATGTTTCTTGGTGTTTGCAAGCTCTCAAAAATATTTTTCATTAAAGGCTTAACCTGCCTTTTGGTATTTGACATAAAACTTATAATAAGTGCTGTTTTCAGTAATGAGCTCCTTCTTAGCACTGATGATGAATCGTGATTTATCAAAAGAACTCCTTAGATTACTTTTTATTTCTCTTCAAGTTCGCTATAAGTTTATGTAGCATTAATGACACGAGTAAGAAGGAGGTCTTTGCATGAGGAGCACAGAGCCTTTACTGCTGTGTGAGTATTTCTGTATTAAAGACAAACAGAAATAAACCCCCTAACCTTTACATACATTGATTACTACCAAAGGAAAAAAAAAATTATTTTGCGTCCCAGAGGTGGTGGTATATTGGCTGTTGGCTGCATGCACAAAATACACTGCCTTGGATGAAGTAATGGCTTCCTTGCTTACCAAATATTGAAATTTATATCATTTGTGGTTTGTGCCCAATTTATTTATATAGGTTTTGAAAACATGGCCTTTTATAATGGTAGATTTTTCACCAGCGCTGACTTTGCAATATACCTTTATGAAAGACTATTTCACAATCTTCCATGTGTCTTTCATGCAGTGGCATGCCCCCTGTTGATCTGATTATCTTGCAACAATTTCATGGCAGTCTGTAAAGTCATTAATTATCAAGAAGGCATTCTGTTATGTGTGACAACCATTAGGCATGTTATCAGGTTTAGCTTGAACATTACTGACCTTTTCCGTTATGAGTACCGGTGTTTTCCTAATTGCATTTCTGCAATTCTGGTGTTAGAACTACAGAAGATAAATGTCAGGTGCTTCCTAGATTTCTATAACAATGGAGAGTAGTGTGGCAGAATATGTATTGGTGTTCAGTGCTTAAAAACTTACTCCATTTCTGAGTTAAGTTTGTTTTAAGCACAGAAGAGACTGACAGAATTATTTTATGAAGTGTAAGACAATCAGTTGTATAAATCAATTTAGGCAGTGTCTTATCCTTATTTTGGTTCATTGGATTCCTGAATGTCCCTACTGAAACATAATCCTCTCAAAACAATTCATTATTATCACTGTCTTTCTCTCTCTCCCTCTCTCTGCCTCTGTTAGCAAAGCTAATTTTTACTACTTTCTGAGATGCATTTTACAATTTAATAGAGGACATACTTTCTCTGTATGTCCCAAAATATATTTGGGATCATCCTTTGATTTCCTATCCCTTTCCCTGTGCCTGATGTAGACCCGATGTGGGTTTTTTGGACCAGCTCTTTCTGATAGAGCTGATGTATCATATAAGCATGCCTTCTTACCATGAATCTTAGGTTTCTAATACAAGCACATGCTAAATATATACAGAAAGGGAGCTACATCTATGAAGATATGGGAGAGGAGAGGGAAGGAATCTGCATGAGGAGAGAATCTCTTTTCACAAGAGATTCCTTGAAATTCCATGTCAAGGAGGTAAGGCCTAGGAAAAGTGACCTACCAAGTCTATGTGGAGTAAGGAATAACTGTCCTGAGTTCTAGTAGCCAGTGTGCTTAATGGAGCCTCTGGAAGTCCAGCTCCACAGTATTAAACAGTTAACAGATTTTTCTAGGAAACTCTCCAGCCCAGAAAAGCTAGTGATGGAGAGATAATGATAATCATACTCCCAGGCTTAGGGAGATTCTATGGCTGATTCAGTTTTGCCAGGCAAGCTTGTGTGAGAAGCAAGAGGACATCAATGGAAGATATCCTCTACAGAGGCAGAGAAGTGNTTTTCCACTTCAACAGATTTGCTTTCTTCTGTTTGTTAAAGTTGTAGAAGTTCCATATGGCTTCTATTCCCCTTTTCCCCTATAGAATTCCTCTCTCAATGGGACTCTATCCACTAATTCCCTCAATTTTCATGTCATCTTTCTAACTCAAAGAGATTTAAACAGCTCTAGTGTGGAGAGAAGCTTACCTAAAAATGAAAGGTGTATTTTATCATAATTAGAGATTAAGGGGAAGGAAAGTTTATATACATATTAATTATGCAAACCAAGAAAAGAGTGTCTCATGCCTTTAACTGGACCAACCTAGGCAAAACATTATACAGAAATGTAGTATATTTTCCACTGTAAATGACTGTGAGGTAATAAAATTTTGATGTTAGGTGATGGCAGTGGAAATAAATACTGCTATAAACAGATGAATGGCAATGTCTAATATAATTAGCATCTGATAACATAAAAAGTCTTTTCAGATTTGTAGTGTGATTAAAGAAATCGTACTTCAGAGAAAGGGAATGTATTTAAATCAAGTAAAAGGCATTGACTATTAAATATGCTCATGCTGCTTTGCTGAATCAATACGGCTGCTACTTTCATTTTTCTTAGCTTCTATTATTAATAATAAATGTCAAGACAACATTTCATGAAGGAGGAAGGTGGGCACAATGTCAGAGCTTATAGGCAGCAGTGCAAAGGCAAGACATGTAGCTTGCTCAGAAATTTGTCTCTTGTAATGACAAAGGCACAACCTTTAATGCCTGTAGCTCTTGTCATTTCTGTATTCTAATTGGTGAGCTTAACACTTTAGAAGCACGCATTCTGCTTAGATATATTACATCCTTCCTTTGGTATTAGGCTGCAGGCAATTTTCACTCTCTTTCAATTTATTAAGAATTTTTATTTACCTTTGTCCAAGTAGTAGCCATTAATCATCAGTAAACAGAGCTAACTCTCAAACTCATGATGCTCAACTGAAAAACATAGATTCTTCTGGCAAGACATATGTCATAATGAGAATTGAGAGAGGATGTGGTCCGTCATGATCAAGCTGAAGACACAGCTGCTCTGTATGTAGCTGTAGTTCTGGTCACTGCTGAAGGCTTAGTTCAGCATCATCTTGAGTAGGTGACGGAAGTCCACATAATTGGGAGAGATTCTTAATGGAAGGAGTAGCATCTGATAATTTATAGACCTATTTGAAATAAACTACCTGGGTGAAATATTCTAGTTTGCTAATTTAAAGCCATATGTTCAATTAAGAGAAATACTTAGAGTAATAATGTGACATACATCCATTGTCTAGCAAAGAAATATGGTAATTGACATGAATAAGCAGCAGTGGATGGTCAATTATACATACAGTAGAAAGAGATTGAGCCAGGAACTCAATATGTCTTTAGAATAAAATGTGGCATTACATATTCCCTTGACTTCAGCCTCTCAATTATTTTTTTGTTCTTAGACAGGTTTTTTTTCTTTTTTTTTT
>VXAV01003969.1:134971-146773 GCA_013399715.1 Alectura lathami
GTCACATTAGTTAGCTTTTATGTACGACTGATTTGTAAAGCTTTTCTAATAAACAAGGCTCTACTTGCCTTATGAAGGATGTGTTCGTTTTTTTTTTTTTCCTGTTTGATTTCATTTTTAACAGATACTTATCTAAGAATTAGTTTTCCTTTATGAGAAGAAATTGCATAGATCAATACATATGACATGTATTTTTTAACATGTTAATTTATTTCTAATGCTTGTTCAACTCAATTCCGTTTAATTATCATGGTACTCATATTCCAGGTAATATTGCAGTTTTTCCTGATGATTAATGTGGCTGCCCTGGCTTTTTTGAAAAGCCTGTTTTAATTTTTCTGGTTTGGAATATCTTATACTGTGAAGCAGAAGTAAGTATCTGTGTACAGCAGATGAAGGAGAGACCTCATACCATTTTCTGAAGGCTTCCAAAGTGGGAAATCCCACAGGTATAGGTTCTGGAGAGAATAATGCTGGTTTTCATCAAAACCAGAGTAATACAGAACACTATAGGTGACTCATAGATACTAACTGACAAGGAGACTTTTTAAGTGGCAAAGTAATCTGTCATCCATCACGAAAATAAGGCAAACATTATAATTTAAAGTCTTAAGAGAATACTTATGCAATGCTGAACTCAAGGACCTTGTCTCTGAAATGTCTTCTGTTGGGCCCAGTACTGTGAAGGGCTGAGCTACTTCAGCTTCCGTTGATTTTAGTCGGAATTGATGGTACTCAGAGACCAATTGCATTCCCTTCCACAGCATGGGAAGATAGATCATAGGTTAGATTTCTACTCCTTTATTGCATTGAATAACACCCTTCAGAAACATTTTTACTAAAATCAGTGTGGAATGGCTTAATGGCTTACTTATCATCAACTGATGAGAAACTAGTCCTTTGCTTTTAAAGCTGTGGAATAAATAATCTGAAAAATGTCAGATGCTTTCTACTTCCTCACAGAAGTGCTTTTCTGTAGTTCTCTTCAGGGCTTTAGCTTGTTTGTTCTTTAAAACCTGCAATCGCCTTGTAAGCAAAGTGATATTGGTCTTTATTGCTTTTGGCAGTGTAATCAAAGTATTTTCTATGTGTATATCTGGTTATATTCTGCTCTGTATGGGACGTCTTACAGCAGAAATTGTTGGTTCCTCTGCAATGAAGTGGCAGCTGCCTTTGCTTGGCATACCTGTACTTGATCAAAAACTGAAGGGTTTTGTGAGATGCTGTCATCAGGACTTTGCATTTCTTCTGACTTCTAACTTACTTTCTAGGAATAATATTATTGGCCTTTCTGATTTTCCAGTTCTAGGCTGTGTGTTAATGATAACCTGTAAGTATTAAGGATGATTGCAAGATGACATTGCCTGCTAATTAGGGTAAAGATTTTGAAATATACTCTGCTCTGGATCTTAGCAGACAACTGTGTCTTAAACAAGTGTCTGGGAAGAAGAAAACCAATCCGGAAAAAGCAGCTCTTATAGTTAGTAGTACTTTCTCCCCTTTTTCCTTCCATTGAGTCTGTCTGAAAGTGGGTGTTTTAACATACAGCCATTTCTCGTTAACCTGTGTGTGTTTATTTTAGCATGATGATGTTGTTTTTCCATCTCCCACTCTGACACAGCATGTTTCATCTGTGTATGGTTTCTACTATATGAGACACTTAAAATGTCTCAGTGAAGAAATGGATTCTTGTCACTTACACATTCACTCTCCATATCTGTGGAAACTTGGTTGTTTTAACAGTATTTTAAATTCTGTATGCTAGCAGATTGAATACAAAAATTGAGAGTGATATAATGTCAAGAATTTAAAGGTACACTGCTGTACCTGTAATAATTTATGTTAATCATGTTTTAATTTAGTCATTTTTGACATACTTGTATTTACAAATTAAACCACTATTATGGTTCTCCTTTGTTTGCATGATATGATTTTATTTTATATTTTTTTTCCACTCACCAGATGTTTTCAACACTTTGCTTCCCACTACTGTCATCCCCTCCCTTACCACTGCAACAGTCACAACCACTGTAGCCTTAACAACCAGCACAACCACATCGGCAACAGCCAGCAGCACCAGAGGTACAGTATGCTTCTTTGTTATGGCCTGAAAAGCACATTATAAATAGGAAATTATAGGTTTGATTTTTAAAAGAGATGGAAATTGCTAAAGAAAGAGTTCAAACACTTGAGTTCAGTATACATTTAATAGAATTATCCATGTGATGATACGTGGTTAAGGAAGATTTCATATGACCTTGAATATTTTCATTGCTCTAGCAGGATGCATGTGAACTTTGACAGGACGCTTAAATTATTTGTATACATTTGCATTTAATTTTTTTAAGGTTAGTAAATTAACTTTAATGTAAAATGCAAGCAAGCTATTTTTAAATAAACGTGACCTTTTAAGACTGGTTATTTTGGGTGCTAATGTTTAAAACAAGATAAGTGTCTTGACATTGGAGTTACTGTTGATGCAATCCTGCTTGGTAACAAAGTGGCATCACATTTTATAAACCTTGTTAGTCTTTTAAAATGTAAGGTGTTCGTAACTTTGGGGTGTCTTTATCTTACCGGAACTACAGGAAATAAGCTGAAACTTTTCTCCGCCAATCTGTTGATTTTTTTTTTCTGGTTATTGTTTTTTTTAATTTTTTTAGTACTGCTTTGCTTTGTTATGAGCAAAATAAAAAGCTTAATTTTACTGTCATATTTGTTGACTGATCAGAAACTATTCAATAGTGAAGATTTGTCTGCAGAGTTTCTCAGATTATCATCTTGTGGTTTAGGAATAGTTAGTAATCTCTCGCAGTATGTGAAATGGGAGACAGTTCCTATGTGGTCTGTAGAGGCATTCATTGTGCAGGGAGAGAGGAAATAATATTCAGTTATCACAGTGCAATATTCACATGGTGAGTTATAATTATCCCAAGAAAGTTAAGACAGTTATGAAATCTTCTCTTTCTGGAAGTGTTGTTGTGAGTCAGTTGTAGTGACTGGCCTAACTTGCAAGAATAAGCCGAGCTAAATGTAAGTCCATTGTATGAAGGTTTTGATGGTATCAGATCACCCAGCTGCTTCCTCCACTGGGCATTGGTATTTTAATATTGTGGCCTCCATGTAATAAACTGACATCAAACCTGAAATTACATTTTCAAGCTTTAATATTACTTTGTGTGAAAAAATGTCCTACTGAAATGGAAAAAGAAAAAAAAAAAAANNNNGTCAGAAAAAAAAAAAAAAAAAAAAAAAAAAAAAAAAAAAAAACAATTCTTAAATAGCCCCTTCCCCCCGGGAAAAAAAAAAAAAAAAAAAATGAGAGAGATCATGCAAAATAGCCCAGTTTTACTACTTAGCCCAAGAGCTAAGTAGTAGTAAGAGGAACATTTTTGGAAAACAGAATGATAGGGATGATCATGTCTTTA
Organism: Alectura lathami; assembly: GCA_013399715.1. Lineage (NCBI taxonomy): Eukaryota > Metazoa > Chordata > Aves > Galliformes > Megapodiidae > Alectura > Alectura lathami. Next base: position 138,400 of record VXAV01003969.1, read on the forward strand.
TGGAGAGTGTCTTGAGTCAAACAGTAGAAGCTTCCCAGTGTTCTGGGAGCTTGTATTCCAGACGGAATACAAGTGCTTGGTGTTCCATGTTGGTATTTGTTGTCCTTGATTTTTTCTTGTTGTTATGTGGTCATAACTAACCTATATCTCTGATATGTTTGTGTATTTAGTGTATGAATGTGATTAATGTATTCTGTTGCCTCCCAAGTTTGGGTTAGGACCTCGTTTTCCATTACTCTGAAGTGTTCATTTTCGTCATATGCATGCCCTGCATTAAGAATAAGAGCTGGAAAAGAGGACCCTCTTCTAATACAGCTCTAATACGTGTTAGAAAACACGCAGTTTGGTGCTGTAGTAACAAAGAGATACTTCTTGAGAGGAAGTGAAAGAAGAAGGAAATCAGGTGAAAGTGATCAATCACTAGAAGATCAGAGCTCACTTTTCCTAGAAAAAGAATGGAATACAGCAAAATGACTGAGAAGATGAGACTGTTTCAAACTCAAGAAACTGGTAGATAAGGTTTCTTGGCCAGATAATCTCAGGGACAAAGGATTTTAGGAAAGATGTTTCCTGAATAGTTTGTATTTGAAAGGAAAACGACAGTCTGCTCCCATGCAAAGGAAAAATAGGACATGCAGTAGAAGTTCTGTCTAATGATCTAAGAAATCAAAAACCACAAAAATGTGAAAGCAAAAGAAAGGATTACTATGAGCGTAAGTCATAATGTCATCTTGTGGATAGATTACCACAGGAAACCAAGAATAAATTAAGAAAAAGCAACATGCAAAACTATCTGTAGCTAGCAAGATGTGAGAAATGTAACAACAAAAGGGTATAAAAATATTTTAGATTAAAGAGAAAAGGTTAAGAAATTTCCTCATGAAAGAAAAATCCTCATGAATGATTAGAACAAGGATGAAGTAACTTGTGTTTTATCGAAGCAATGGATGACACCTGAAATGCTGTTTTTAATAGGGGTGTCACCCAGAACATTATCACAAATAGAGACAGACAAAAGAACAAGGATGGGAAATTAAAAAATATAATCTCCTTTGGTGAGGAGTTATTTTCCAGGTTCAATGGGGAAAGGGAATGCACTGAATTAGTGGCAATGGCATTTAGTGGGGAAACTTTCTAAATGTAAAGGAGGCAGTTGCACAGTGTAAATTTCAGGGATATAGAGAGCTCAGTGAGTCTGTAAATCAAAAGCATTTTACATTATGATGATTGCACCTCATCATTACCAAAAGCCTGAATTAATGGGGAAAAAGTCCAAACCATCATCAGTTATTTCTGGAGTTGTGTGACCCATCTCTGTCTTAATTTGCATGGAGTTTAGTAAACAGCATTAGAAAAAGCTACTGATCCAGTGAGATAATAGCATGATAATTCATAAACATCCTCTTTAGGCAAACTTCTCACTTTCTCAGACAAACGTATGTTTGCTTTTGTGTTCAGTTCTTCAGTAATTAATTATTCTTTTACTGGTACTTTACCTACTAACTCAGAAGTCTAAACACAATTTGATGTCAAAGAAGAGTATTTTTAATATATTTGTCAATGGTATCTTAAAGCCTAATAACCATGCTGAGGAATATATGACAAAATGAGAATAAAATCTAATAGAAACAATTCAAGGGGTCTAAGGAAGGAATAATTATACACTGTGTAGGTAGTTTCCTTTCTGTCGGGTTTATGTAATGTTATTTGTTAAAGCTGCATGTGGATCCATACCACTGTTCGGGAAAACTGTCGGGAAAATTGTGAATTTCTTCCCAGTAGTGGAAAGAGGGATCCCTATTTTGTGGAAATCCTTTGTTACCATAAAGTTAATCTAGATATATCTGTGCCAAACCTCCAAAGTCCTACAGGTGAAAAGAGGATGTAGCGGTGTAGAAGTCACCTCAACTCAGAACAACTTTTCATGTTTCTGTATTCACAGAAGAGAAAAGCTTGTGCTCTGTCTTAAACACCCAAATGTACACAAAACCCTCTCACAGACTGGCATTATGTTAATCTCATGCTCTTCCACAAGAATTTTGTCATTGAAATCCCTTTTTTTTGGCAAGGAAACAAAGTCAAAGAGTTTAAAAAACAGTAGGTTTGACTTATTACTGAAGACTGAAATCTCACCACTCTCCAATATCACCACACACCCACACTAGTAGGTATAAAAGTTACATTGCAAGAGCATCCCAAAATCAAAAGATAGATCCATTCAGTTTTATTGCATGTATCTGGATGAGTCAGTCTCAGCTGACTCACTTGTATAATGACCTGTGCCAGAATGTTCTCAGTGTTATATAGCAATGCCTAAAAGCATCTCCAAATGACATTGTACGTAACAGACGTATGAGGTTGCTCCCAGGCAGCTGCACTACAAAGTCCGAGAGTTCGTTTAATAGTCAGTGGGTCCACAAAGTCAATGAATATACACATTCATATATATTTTTAAAAAATCATTGTTAAATTGCTGCTTTTTTATAATCCTCTTTGCTTTTGTTGTTTTGGTCTCAGGGGGTGAAAGAAAAATTTCTTAAAGGAGATCTGGAGAGCTAAATTTAGAAGAAGAATTTACAGTAGATTAAGGAAGGATTTGAGAGAGTGATTATTATGATAAACAATTATAAATTCAATGTATGAATATTTCCATTTAATAGCATAAATTTCAACAATGTTAGCTAAAATATCACATTAACTACTTTTTGTCCCATTTTTGTAGTCTTTGTGAGGGAAAGAAAAAAAAAGACTTGAATGGCTGTTTCATTATAGGTAGTTAAAATGCAGGAATTATTTGGACAACACTTACATTCTTCAGCTCTCTTCATATCAAAAGAATGTTGAGCATTACCAGGTCTTTGCCTGTGTCTGCATTTTTCTTTCACATAATCTGATTAAGGTAGCTTGGTACTTTGAGACACTAGCAGAGAAAGAAACAACAAAGCAAAGAAAAGATATAGAAGGGACAAGAGATATGTGAGGGACAAGGGAGACAAAGAGTTATATCTTAAGTATTGCTGCTTATGCTTACTTACTTCAGCTCTGAAAATAAATAAAATGTTATCTAATGTTAAAAGGAGTGTTAAATGACAGAACACTAAAAGCTGGTTGTTTTATATACTACTTTATAGCTGTAATAGCATCATAAAAAATAACTTGTGCCTGTTTTTACTCAAAGCAGATAACAAAATTACAACTTTCTATTTTTTTTTTTTTAATTTTCTCATTTTCCTTTCTCTTATAATAATCTTTTACTGATTTATGCAACTTCTAGACTTTCCAGTAGACTAAACAATTTGTGATTCAGAGCAAAACTCTGGACAGTTCTTTAGTCTATATTTCTCCCCATCAGACATTCATGTAAGTCTTTATCTCCTCTCTTGCAAAAACTGCTCTCTCTCGATCTTATAATGACTTCTCTCATTACTTCTATTTTTCATTCTGCTTGTTGTCCTACTGTTTAGAAGGTGAGGTAATAAGATATGGCAAACCTAAGTTAGACCATGATGAAAGTCCAAGCCTACTGTACAAGCGTCTTTACCTAAGTCTTGAAACCTTCAGAGCTGTCTTTCGATCAGAACTAATATATGTTTCACACAAGAAACATCAGCAATTTACAGATGAGTAGCTGGGAAACCTTCCCTAATAAGCACCTCCAACCAACTGATACAGAGACCAGGAATAGTAAGTGCCTTCCCGTTCCTTGGTTCTTTTATGGGCAAGATAGAGGAGAATACGAACGGAAATTTTACCCAGTCTCCAAAGGTCCACTACTAGCCAGCAGGTGCAGATGGGAGATGCAGGAGTGTCACTCTGTCAGCCACCTTTTCCTTGTCCTCTCTCCTGCCATGGGCTCTGATCTGGAAGAAAAACTCCACAGCTATGTTTGTGTATAGCCTCAGCTCCTCAGCAGACTAGCTTCTTGGCCATATCCTAAGCTTCTTTGCAACAGAGAGGAGAAACCTTTAGAAACCGGAAGCAGATATCCAATGTACCTAGAGAGCTAGAGGACAAAATGTAAAAGAAGTTGGTTTAGGATTTTGGTGGATTCACAGTGATGGGTAGCTAAACTCCACCACGCTGCTCTCTCACTCCCCCTCCTCAAAAAGAGCAGAGGGAGAAAACATGCTGAGAAAAAAGACTTATGGGTTGAGATAAGGACGAGGAGATCACTCACCAGTTACTGTCATGGGCAAAATAGGCTCAGCATAGGGAAATAAATGTAATTGATTGCCTTTTGCCTATTACTAACAGACGGCAGTGGTGAGAACTAAAAGCAAACTAAAAACACCTTCCTCTGTCCACCCTCTTCTACCTCCTCCCTCCTGAGCAGCACAGGGGAAATGGGGGCTGCAGGCAGTCCATAACTCTTCATCTCTGACACTCCTCCATGGTCACTCTCTGACGCTGCTCCATGTGGGGCCCTCCCACAGTGCCGTCCTTCCCCAGCTTGTCCTGCGTGGGCTTCCCACAGGCTGCAGATCTCCAGGCACTGCTCCAACACGGCTCCATAACATGGGGCCCACCTTTCAGGAGCTGTTCCAGCATGGGACTCCACAGTGGCAGCTCCCCCAAGCCTCCTACCTCACTGTGGGCTCCTCTCCACAGCCCAGGGCCTGCTCCTGTGGGGGGTCCATGAGCTGCGGCCTCCTTCGGCCACATTCCCCTGCTTCACCGTGGGCCCCTCCGCGAGCTGCACGTGGAGATCTGCACCACATGGTGCCCGTGGGCTGCAGGGGGACAGCCTGCTCCACCAAGGGCCTCTCCTGGGCTGCAGGGAGCTTCTGCTCAGTGCCTGGGGCACCTCCTGCCTTCTCCTGCGCTGACCTTGGTGCCTGCAGGGCTGCTTCTCTCCCATTTCTCACCCCTCTCTCCCAGCTGCTGCTGTGCAGCAGTTCTTCCCTTTCTTAAATCTGCTCTCCCAGAGCACACCCAGCACAGCTCATGGCTCAGCTCTGGCATCAGCAGGTCCCTTTTGGAGCAGATGGACCAGGCTCTGCTCTGAATGGGGCAGCTGCTGGGCTCTGCTCACAGAAAGCACCTGTGCAGACACCCCGCTAGCAAAACCTTGCCATGTAAGCCCAATACAAGGATCAAACAGTAGAACTTGTTATATCAAAATGCATCTTTTGCAGTGAGATTCAAACCTGGTGTTTATGGAAGTATGAGGAAATTAGAACCAAGTCTGTGTCTTCTGTGGGTTCTCATGAGCTGAACAGGACTTACAGTTTCTATGGTTCCTCACGTACATTTTCAAGAGGCTAGTAGTCTACAGTGCCCATTTTACAGGATGCAGACTGTTTGTTCCCTTGCCTAAGCAACATTGAATTAGTGTTTCATCCCACTATCCAGCCCTGGTATTACAATTCATACTGTGAATTTTAAAAGCTCGCAAAATTAAAATCAACAAAGGTGATTGTAGCCCCTGTTCTAACTCAAATAACTCTTTGGTTCATTAGGTCTAATATATACACAGCCAGGGAAAGCATTCTTCTAATACCACAAAAGTGGCTTTTGAGGATATTAGTGCCGTTGATCATGTACACAGATTAGTTATACACAATAAGATCAAAATCAGGAGTCCTTAGTTGTTCCTGTTATGCGTTAGCCTCATGGTACAAGCTATCTCCCCATACCAAAGAACTATTAAAAAATAAAGTTTCCTATTCTGCTGGCTACATACGTTCTTATAGGTTTCTTTCTAAGTATATCTGCTGAGAATCAGAATCGTAACAAACAGTACATGCTCATATATGTGGCGGTCTTAGACCAAACAAGTTAGCTTCAAGACAGAGGCTGTACAAAAATAATATGAAAATAGTCTTTATCTTTAGAAAAAGACTAGGAATTTTGGATCTTGTTGCATCCACACAAGGCATCTTCTTTTGGCTCACAGGAGGTAGGACAGTGGAACAGTAAGTAGCCTCAGGTTGCAGTTAGGAATAGAAGTACCTTTTTGTGCAGTGTGAAACCAGACATGAACTGCCATTATCACTAGATAATAAAAAATGGAAATATCCTAATGTTTATAGTGTGAGCAGATCAAAATCAAAACCACGTGTTCCTCTGTGGAAGTCTCAGTTCTCAGATAATGTTAGAAGAAGAATAGCTGTAGTGCCAATCAAAGAATAGCTCTGGTCAATGCACACTGCAATAAAGCAGTCTGGCCAGAAATGAAAACACTGGCAACATGACCCACATCATGGTAGTTCCCTTGATTACCATGAAATATACCTGGAGTTTTCACTTTTAATCTTAGAGAAGCTGAAGCAAAAACATCTGAAATTTAGAAAGTTGTGGTTTTCTCTGCTTAACAGTTATCATTATAACAGATGAAGATTGTTGTCCATGGTTATTAGGTCGTATTATTCCTGAAGGGAACCTGTTGATTTCTAGCACGAATAAAGATAGATTTCATACTGTTAAATTGTTTGCCATGTAAATGAACATTATAAACATGAGACATAAATTACAAAATGGGCACATTGAAGACATGAAGAAAAGGAAATATAATATTAGGAACCTGTTTTTGTGTCTGGAACAAATATTTCTACTGCTAACAAATCCATCCAGCTGTCAGCTTGAAGTAATGAAGTATGCAACTTAAAAAGTACACAGCGATTTCAAGCCTTGATGGATTATCACTTAACCCAAAATGCAACAGCGTATGGATAAGTATCACAATTGGTTGATCGTCTGATAAAGATTCCATTATATAGCTGAGCTCCTAAGAGGCTTCAGCAATGTGTCAGAATTTCAAATATTCCCAACCTGAGCTCTGATCACACTGTTTTTTTCCTACTGCATATGAATTATGCAGTCTAGCAGTGTCTATTGTAAGCTAACAGTGCTAGAGATTTTCCAAATTAAGAGTCTCTTCTGTTGGAAGCATGCTTGCTTTCAGCAAAGAAAATCCTTGGCTCAGAATTCATCCTGAGATTTCACCTCAGGTGCCACCAACTGCAGGGTCTTGGCACTCCTCTTGCCCAGCTTCCATAGGTAGCAAGGAGGCACAGGACTCTCAAAAAGTTGCGTGGAAGAGACTGAAGGCTTCTGTATCAAGCCTCAGCATAAAGCATAATGTCAAAGACCGCATGTACCGAGGACTGCAGCCATACTGACCATTTTGAGAGCTGACCTCAGCCATAAAGTTGCCTGTATTTTATGAACATGCAGTCACTTTCAGTAGGCAGATATAAATGAGGCACAAAACCTAATTCATACTAACTTCATACTCCAGCAATGATTGTGAGTTCCCATACTCCAGTAATCTTGTCACTTCCAGAATAATTTCATTTCTTTATAGATATTTTTGCCTCATGCCTGCTGCTTTATGAGTCAGAATTTCACGGATTACAAGAGACTTTTGACATCAAGTATTTACAGCTCAGTTTGGCTTGCAGATTGGTTAATTGAGTTTATCCTGCCTAGCTGACTGGTAGTTTTGAGGTTTGGAGCAGATATGTGAAGTATTTCTTCTACGGGAGCCTTTCTTGTATGTGGTATCTTACATACACAGAATCTCATCAATATTCAGTGAGACTGTATGCACTTCAATGTGTTATTCATAGATTAAGATCTTTGATCTGCTAAGTCTAGAGGGAGCCACTAGGTCATTCAACCTAAATTCTTGCATAGATTCCACTCGTATGGATTTATAATGAAGACCAGAAACCTTTATTTTGTTAAAGAATGTCCACCAGAACACGTCTTGACTTAAATTAAGACATAAAAAAAATAGAATCTGCATTTTCCCTTGTTCTCTTCAGCAGTTAGCTATCCTCATTGTTACAAAATTGAGCCTTATTTCTCAGTTAATTTCTCTGCTGTTAACAATCGTGCATTGCTTCTTGTTAAACCTTTCTTCAGTGAAAAGGCTTCTCATCCCCTGTATATTCTTCTCTCAAATGGGAATGTTTATTGTAAAGAAGACTCTGCAAATATGTTTCAAAATTTATTTGAAAGAATTGTGTCTATGGTCTTTACGAGCTTATTAAGACTCTTGGTTAATTTGGTTTGTTGTAAAAGCGTCTACATTGTCAAGCATGTCTTCAATGATGAGTTTTTAGGGAAATGTAGCACATTGCTTTCAACCGGGAGAAAGATTACGCAAATGGTTTCTTTTGACTGTTTCATTGTTGCTTTACTTATATCAAAGCACAAAGCTAACGTAATTTCAGATTTTTTTTTTTTTTTCTTATGGAGAGACTTCCGTGGTGTTTAACGATAGTACCAGCAGAGGTCTTTCGTTTCTGAAGTTACTGTGTAAGGCAGATTTTGCTAAGTTCTGTGCTGTGAGGATCCTGATGAAGTGCTTAATGGGCAAAAAGCAGAAGTATACAACTAGGTATCATCACGGTTAACAGGAAGGGCA
>VXAV01003969.1:152433-171760 GCA_013399715.1 Alectura lathami
CCCACTCAAATCAGTGAAACTACAGCTATGTTTGAAGACTTTAGGACATCAGGACCATGTTTAGGATTAGGGATAAGCTCATTTTTTTCAGTTTCATGTAAGAAAGTTTATTTGGATTGTTGTGGAGCAGGCACTGCAGCATGCCCAAATATTCTATTTGCATAATTTTTTTTTTTTTTTATTATTATTATTCTTAACATACCAAAATCAGTAGAACAAAAATGATTTTTTTGGGTTGTTTGCTTTTCTTAGCACTCAGTCTGTGCTATTATAGATAAATAATTTTTGTGATAAGTTTACAACATTTATATTGTTACACACTTATCAAACATTTACATTATTTGCTTATTTTATGTAACACTTCACAACGTGGATAAGGTGTGAGTTTTAAGATAAGACACAATTGCTGTCCAAAGTGTCCACAAAACTCTCTTGAAAGTAAGAAAAAAAGTAATGAAACTTCAAATTTGTGCTTGTTGTTAGAATGCATATCTGAACATTTGCAGTGCCGTAGTAGATAATGCTAAATATTCCTGATACTGGCCAACAGTAGAATAGCTTCATTTTTATGTTAGAAATTTAAAATAAGTTAAAAATATGTACTCATATGCTGAGCAGTGCCCATTCCCATTTCACAGATCATTTACGTAGCAAGAGTACATAACAAAAATACATTATTACCTGTCAATTCACGTAGCCTTTGAAATCACTATTCCAAACTAAATGTTCCATCATTTTAAGTGCATGAGTATTTATAGGTGTCTACCAGACATTGTCCATATTTTTCATCACGTACAGAGGGGGGAATCACCCCTACCCCTCCAGCACAGTAGTGCTATTTCTGCAGGCCACTTGTAAAACACCTTGAGAAATTTTACAAGTGTGAATAGCACCAAGACTTCCATTTGTAACCTGAAGTGATCCTAATTATTCCAGCAACAAATACCAAGTCATAGGGCCCTCCAGTGTCGTTGAGGTGGTCATTTGGTGTGTTGTGCCCTTCGTTGTGTGCTGTCTTGCACTTTGCCTGTAATAGAAAGGATATGTGCTAAGCAGAGAGAGGAGGAAGAAGAGCTGAATGGGGCTGTTCAGGGAGAGGCTGCTGCACCAGAAGGCCCAACTGTTGACAGCGTGAGACTTCCAAGTAACTTAGAGATTTTGTAGAATCATGATGTGCAGTTACAGAAAAATATAGTGAAAATAATGCAATTAATAAATGCAAGCACTGCAAAAAACCTAGAAAACCAACTCAATGTACAGTGAATGTGAGGTCTGGTTTAGCTGGTGATACTACTCTGTAAGGAGGTGTTAGAAGCGTTGCAGCTAGTTCTTTGAAAACAGGTCAGGATTCAGTGACTGTGCCACAAAGCAAGCACAATGTGGGCACAGGAGGAGAGAAGTAGAAAGACAAATAGCAATCATTGCCATGACATTGCATCAATCTACGGCGCAGCTTAGGGTAGCGCTTTGCGGTGTGCCTTATGTGGTTAATGCTGCAACCTCTGCATCCAAAATACCACATGAAGTTCTGGTTATCCGGCATCAAAAAGATCTGATAAGAATGAGAAAGTGAGAAGGATGACTGCTGTATGAAAATGGTTTCTGTGTTAAGAGAGATTAAACAGACTAGCAGCCTTCAGCTTGGAAATGAGATATCTGGAAGGGGAGATGGTAGAGGTTCATAAATTAGAAATGACATGAAAAAAAGTGAATGATATGAAAACAGTCAGCAACGCAGAAAGTTTCTAGACCATGGAGTCAGCAAATGGGTGGGTGAACAAGGGGAACTTTATGTATTGTAGTATTTTTTTATCTGGATAGAAAGGAAAATTGTCCAAATGGTGGTGTTCTCTGATCTCCTACAACCATTCCTATGTTCTAAGATCTTTCTGCACAGGAAAAAAGATGAACAAAAGCATATCAATCATAAATAGTAGTTTTAATTACTTTTAAAACTAACTGTTAAATCAAACTGGATCTTTATAGGTATTAGGCTATTCACTAAGATATCCTCTGATGATAAGGCTATTTTTTGTTGCAGTGTGAAAAAAAGTAAGTTGGAATATATTCATTTTAAAACCACATATAAAATATTAAAAATTGCAAGATGGCTAAATCACAACAATATTATCCCTCTACCTTAGTCAAATTTAGTAAAACTAAATCTTCTGACAGTACAATTTGCTGATAAAACATTATTGATGTAAAAAACATGCAAATCTATTACTTTCCATATCAGAGCTTATGACAGCAAATGTATCTAAAATCATTTGGTGCAATTCTTAGGAAATTGGAGTAAGTCAGTGATTGTTACACAAGTCATCAAAATTTTCAAGAATTAGTATGTCACTGTTTCTCTCATAAACTGGCCATTCAGAAATTTTTGCTCACTTGTGATAGTCTCAGAAGAAGCTTCCTGTTACTTTTTTGGCAAAATGAGGTTTAGCAGGGAGTTAACAAAGTCTGCTGGAGAAATGTCTTCATGCATTGTGAGAACAGTTTTTTTGTTTACCTGCCCTCTGTGGGTCTAACTGTACCTGGAAAATGCGGATGTGATTTTTGGGCACTGTTTGTAGGGAACTAAAACCATTGCTCTCTTGTGGTGTGAGAAAATAAAAAGCAGTTACAGTTTCAATAAGAGTCTGCTTACTAGCTATTAGCTAGTAAAGGAAAATTATTTAAAACATTCTACAATGTTTCAAAGGGTAATTATTACATAGTTACATGTATCCCTGTAGAACTTAAAGAATAGGATAGGGTTAACTCTGATGGCTTTTGGAAAACAGCAAATACTGGAATTCTTTGCCACTGAAAATGTGGGGTTTTGTTTTGTTAGGTTTTTCAAAAGGTGTCATAGTATATTTGAATTAGGCTTCAATGCTGAAATCAGAAAGGTAAATGGGCAACTTATGCATATACTCATATAACAGTAAAGTACTTCATGCTTTCCTGAAGGATGTTGTTGAATAAGGTGCTTTCTTTTACTATTACAAAATTTGCACATTTTTACCCCTAAATCTAAGATTTTATTTGCAAGCCCAATAAAAATCTAATCACCATGAAAGATACAGAGATGCTTGAGAGTGCAGCTCAATTCCACTGTTATTGCTGTGAATAACAGTGATATAACATGTCTTAACACAATGAATTACAAATTTAGAGTAACTCTTTATTGCCAAGTCCTACAATTTCAATGGAATTATAAAATCGTAAAAGCCAAGTTAAAGGTTTTCCCAATAATGCAAATACAAATTACAGATGAAAAAGGCATTAAAAGGCATTTACTCACCCTACTATATAATTTTCTTTGGTAAAATATATATATATATATATATGTATACTGTTACATAGAGCATGCCCCTCAGATTTGACTCTTACTGCTCTAAGGGAAATATTAATGGATAATAAGGGCAGCTGGAAAACCCTGTGTTGTGACATGGTAGAAAGATGGAAATGAAACATATGGAGGGGTCTGCGAATTCAAGTGTAGTACAAGTGAGAGCATATCTATATATTTATATGAACGTGAAATACATTGCGAGTATTTACACATGTGCATTGTTTTTCCCACAAAAAATCCTCATGTTTCTATATTCAGTAGTTACCAAATCCACAGGTCAAGCTATAAAAAATGTGATCTTATATAGTGGATAAAAGCAAACAATTGATCTGGGTTTTCCTGTTGTATTGTTTTGCTTTGTTTGATTTGGTTTGATTTTGTTTAGTTGGTTTGGTTGAAGAAAGGATCTGTGTCCTCAGAGACTCTTATTTGGCCTTTTTTATTCTGGTGATGTGTGTAAAATTCAGGCTGATTTCATGTTCAGGAATGCTCCTGGGAATACCATGTAGCAAAATGATTGTACTGTGGATCTGCTGCTCACTGAAAGTTACAAATATCATAGAATCATAGAATCACTACAGTTGGAAAAGATCTCTAAGATCATCTAGTCCAACCGTGAATGCTTCACCACCATGGCCACTCAAATATGTCCCTGAGTGCCACATCCAGACTTACCTTGAACACCTCCAGGGATGGAGACTCTTCCACCTCCCTGGGCAGCCTGTTCCAATGCCTGACTGTTCTCTCAGAGAAGTTTTTCCTAACATCCAACCTGAACCTCTCCGGCACAGTTTGAGGCCATTACCTCTCCTTCTATCACTGTTACCTGGGAGAAGAGGCTGACCCCACCTCACCACAACCTCCTTTCAGGCAGTTGCAGAGAGCAATAAGGTCTCCCCTGAGCCTCCTCTCCTCCAGACTAAACAGTCCCAGTTCCCTCAGCCGCTCCCCATCAGCCTTGTGCTCCAGGCCCTTCACGGGCTTTGTTGCCCTTCTTTGGACACACTCCAGGGCTTCCATGTCCTTCTTGTAGTGAAGGGCCCAAAAAGTGAATACAGGACTTGAGGTGCAACCTCACCAGTGCTGAGTGCAGGGGGATGATCACCTCTCTGTTCCTGCTGGCTGTACTACTTCTGATACGAACCAGGATGCCGTTGGCCTTCTTGGCCACCTGGGCACGCTGCTGGCTCATGTTCAGCTGCCTGTCAACTAGCACATGCAGGTCCTTTTCCTAAGCATAGCTTTCCAGACACTATGCCCCACACCTGTAACATTACTTGGGGTTGTTGTGACCAAAGTGCAGGACCCGACACTTGTACTTGTTGAACCTCATGCAGTTAGCCTCAGCCCATCAATCCAGCCTGTCCAGATCCCTCTGTAGAGTCTTCCTTCCCTCAGGCAGATCAATACTTCCTCCCATCTTGGTGTCATCTGCAAATTTACTGAGAGTGCACTCAGTGCCAACAGGACTGGCCCTAGCAGTGACTCATGGGGAACACTGCTCATAATGGATCGCCAGCTGGATTCGACTCCATTCACCACCACTCTCTGGGCCTGCCCATCCAGCCAGTTTTTACCCATCAAAGAGTACACCTGTCCCAGCCATGGGCTGCCAGCTTCTCCAAGAGATCAGTGCTGTGGGAAACAGACTCAAAGGCTTTACTGAAGCCTAGGCAGACTACATCCACAGCTTTTCCCTCATCCACCAGGTGGGTCACTTGGTCATAGAAAAACATGAGGTTGGTCAAGCAGGACCTGCCAATGCTGTTCAGACCTAAGGCGCATCCACAAATTTCTTGCATCCTATTGCCTCTTACTGACTGAGTACTTGAAACAGGTTCCCCGATCAAGCTGTATTCCAATACTTTCCACAGAAAGCAAGGAGAGGCATGTTCATCTCTAGGTCTTAAGCTGTACTCCCTACTACAGAGCAGCAATTAAGCTTTTACAGTTCTTGGCACTTACTTGGTGTGGTGTAGCATCCTTACTTAGGATGCTATTTTTCTATTTTTGCTTTTACTGAAATGCTGGATATTAAACTCTAGCTGCTAAGAAGATGTGTATGCTGTTCAGTCCATCCTGCTGCTAGGAGAAAGTACACTTAATTCACATGCAGCCATGAATCAGAAACAGTGGCCTGAAAATTGCAAAGCAGCTGCATTTTACTCTACTTGGTCAATACTCTCCTGTTTGTGAGTGAGTGAAGAATCACTGGAAAGAACTAGAGCGGCATCATCAGGTAGAAGTTAATGGTCTGTGTAGACATTTTCATCAGAATGACCTGTTTCTACAAACCCTGAGCAGCCTCCCTGCTTCTGTCAGCACTGAAGGCTGTCAAACAACAGTAGCTTACAGGGCCTGAGCCCTGAGAGTGTAACATAGTAACTCCATATATGAAATGTTGTGCATGGTACATTTTATTGGTGGGGGGAATATTCAGGGTTGGTTTGTTCTGGAGAGCTGGAGTGGGTAGTCAAGGAATGTATTGAGCTGATTCCTGACCTATCCTAATTGTCTGTTCTTTTGGTAAAAAAAAAAAAAAAAAAAAAAAAAAANAAAAAAAAAAAAGAGTGATATAGATGCTATGACTGAAATAATACGTAAGATGCATTAAGTATGTTAAGAAGTATATAGCAAGCATATAACAGCACTTGTTAGTGCAGAGAAGACTACCCCATATGTATGTTCAACCAATTGAACCAAGTATGTGCACTGAAGGCGTATTTTTGTTTGCAATGGGGATGTTGAAGTTTCATTTCAGCAGTCTCTTGCCTGCTTCAGGCAGAGATTGGAATCCTGGCTTGGTCCCAGCAACTTGAAAAGAATTTGATGCTTATACAAATATACATAATGGCAGTCTTAATCATTAGGAATTATGTTATTTTTCTGTTTCTCCAGTAATGCTTCATAATGAATCAAAATGAGCTAGATGGTTCACTAGTAGTTTGAATACTAATTGGAGACCTTCAGCAGCTTGTGACCACTTCTAATGCTTCTAATTTCTGTCTGTTTATGTTTTTGTTTATCAGTGAGGCTTGTGTTGTAGAAAGACTCTGCATAACAGAGGAATCTTAATTTCTCTCTCTCTCTTTCCATTTTTTAAAGCCCAGCTTCCAAATCTACAGTAAACTCTTCCTGCTCAGACATCAGTGCAGCTCAGAGTATGCCGACAGGGTTTTCATCTCCCTGAAGCAGAGATTCAGAATATTAAACAGTTCAGAGTAGGATTTACAAGGATTTTACCTGCCTAGCTGCCCTGGCATTTTCTCACTTCTTTTCTTCAGTTTTGCTTCAACTGACAGAAAATGAGGTTCTTTGAAAACAAAAGGAATTCAGCAACAACAAAGCAATGAAGTAATTTGGGGGGAAAAAGAAGGAGAATAGGATCCTAAAGTATGTATTGTTTGTGATGTGTTTTTTTATTAACCATACAAGAGTGAACAGAGCATTGGCTAGTATTCTGGCTTGAAATCTGGTTATGCTAGTTTCCTTCTGGCTTAAGAGGGACTGAGTTTTCCCATTGTAGCTATTCCCATCCTTACTCCTCTCCAAGAGCCTCTCATTTGTGTCTCTGAGTACCATTTTTAACATTAAGTGGAACCTATGAGCTAGGTTATGCCGTGGCTGTTTTCACTGTTATTACTGATGAACAGGGAAAAGGTCAGTGCTGGTTCCCTATCCAGAGTGGGCAGCACTTGCAGCATGGGGAAGGGACCCAGCTTCTTGCATATCAAGGAAAACAGAACATTTCCTAAAGCCCAGTCTCTCCTTTAGTAGTATGTAGAAAACCACACAAGCACAGGGATGTACAAGCAAGTATTTCTCTGATGGTACGCTTCTGTATTTTAATGCAGTAAGAATAGAAAAGGGCAGTAGTGCAGTCCAGAGAAAAACATATCTTAATTCCTACCACTGTTTAAATAATTCCTTATAATTTCTTTAAATTGTGTGTGAAGTGACAGGATGTGGAGAAAGCAGGCACAAGATCAGATTATAACACTAATTCTAATTGCCCTGAATGTCTGAGAGAAATATATGTGAAACATAAAATTGGTACTTCCAATTCCTGCTACTAGGAATAACAATAATAACCAAGAAAAGAGCATGCAGATTTTAATTCATTATTCTTTTAAGGAACCTCTGGAAATCTGCCTTTCCTTTCCCCATCATTACTACATGTACAGAATAAATATATCCAGTACTTTTTCTTGGTGCTGGTAGTTTCATCCAAAGGCAGGAAAAAGTCTTTCCACTGAATTTTAGAGCATTCTGTTCTGTAGGAAGAACCACAAAATGGAGAGAGTGGTTGAAGTCTTTTTATAGTTGTTTAAGAACAAAGTGAATGAAATGGGAAAAATTGAAGGAAACAGATTTGTGTGCGTAGGGCAGATTGTTTTTTCCTTTTCCCACTTTTTCCAATCTGTTCTGTGTATATAAAATTTCTTATAATATATTAATGTCCTCTTCTATAAGCACATAATGCTGTAAAGAAAAACATGTCTTTGCTTTTTCTAAAATTTCCACAACCAGCATAAGATGTCTTTCTTTGTAATTGATTTTCAAGTTTGTTTAAAATGTTTCACAAGGCGTAACCTATTGAAATGAGTCATCTAGTTTTCAGGGTGTTCTGGGGTTAAAAGGGTTCCTTGTACAATTTATGTGTAAAAACATTATTAAAATGTTAGTACTAAAATAACTCTCCCTAAACATGTTGAAAATGCCATTTGATTTTTTGATTTAAAAGAGCAGTTCAACTCACCATCAGTTATACTCAGCTCATAATGTTCTGTTATAATTATCAGTCCTTTTATGTCTTAGGCCTTTCTTGTAGCTCTTTGGATGACTGTTTTTGTTTTGATGCACAGCTGCTTGTTTCACACAGGTTCTACATCAAAAAGGGAGATCTGAAATCAGAATGCTGTTGTCAGCTGTGTAAAGCAATCACAGCCACCATTTTTTATGCTTCCTCAGAGGACGCATATTTTTCGAAGTGTTGTATTGGAGTGTTTCCCAACATTCATTTTGTTCTAACAGCCCTGACTCGGTACCTTTGATGTGGCATAGATCCCTTACACTTTGCTGCTTCTTTGAGGGATGATACTCTGAGGTTCCTACACTGTGTGTGATTTTACTCAAGTAACCCTATTCATATTACTGCTGGTGTAAGACAAGGTGGAGTAATCTGAAGTCAGATTCTTGTCTGTGTTCTTTTCTATGTATGAATCTATGGACTGAACAGATCTTATGCCAAAATATGCAATTTGAAAAGATAAATATCCTTCCTGAAATTCTTCTGCTTGGGCATGGTCATGCGGGTTGTACTAGCCCAAGGGCTGTTCTTCCCAGCCAGGCCACACCTTCTTCCTCAAGTTTGATTTCTGCTCTGTGATGAAGTGACCAAATTCCATTAAAGATTAAGGACTTGACTCAAGAACTCTTCCTGGTGATTCTTTACTTAGATATAATTCAGGTCAGGAGATAAATATATGCATGAGATAAATACTTTTTCAGTGCTTTTTTGAGTGTCTGCTTTATTCTTCAGCCACCCTGCAGTAGTCCCAGTAGTCTGCCCCAGAATTAGTCTGCATTGGCCGAGAAGCACGTCTGTTAACAACAATTAATAGTTTTGAATTGTTTAAAATATGTAAAAAACTTGAAATGCGCATGGAGTCTCATGGGAAAAAGACAGCATCCCCAGACCCTGAAGTAAAGGAAGCATGAAGCCTCTGATGAGGGGCTCAGTCATGACAGCATTTATTTAGAGTTGGCTAGTGTGGTTCTTCATGGATATAATGGAAAACAGAAGCCACTGTTTTGCCTGGGCAGGTTTTGTTTCCAGCATGTGTCAGGAAAAGGTGAATAACTGAATTTCTTTTATCTATGTCTGTTCTGCGAAATGACAGGCATCTCTCGTGGCAAAAAAAAAAAACAGACCTGCAGTATTTTGTCTGATTATCACTGCACAGGTAAATAAAATTTGAAAGAACAGATGTGTTTTAGCTTGAACAGTTTAAGCAACACCAGACAATGCAATACTCATTAAACTGTGTTTCATAGCTTCTACAGATTTTTTTTAATAACTAGAAAATAAATTCTGCAAAAAAGCAGTGCTTACAAGAAAACTTTTACATTCACTATTTTTTATATCTTCTCATATAAATTTAAACAGTATATAAAACTAGTCCTTGAAATATAAATTCCTGTCATATGATGCTAAAAATGAGTTGTTTAAACTGAATAATTATGAACATGACTAATGTACCCTATCAACTAAATGCAAATGTGTGTAAAAGCGTAATGTTCTAATCAACTGACCTGCCAAAATTCCCCATCACTGAAGAGAGATGGGAGGTGTGTATATATATATATACACATATATATATAAATTGAACCACTGCATTTGACTGTATGTACAGTCAGGAGTCAAAGTGATCATTACAGAAAGCTGCAGAATATTTTATCGTGTCCTTCATATATGACATATTCAAATACGACATTCCGGTTCATTCGTAGAAAAGGTATTGTTGGAGAACTACCCAACTGAAAGTAGTTTGTATCTCATTGAAAGTGCTGAAACATTTTGATCATGCCCAAGGCCAATCCATACCACTGCTGGTCAGAATACTCTCGCTCAGACAGGGGAGGTGCCCTGGCACAATTTACCTCTCTAGGGACACCAAGCCAACAGAAAAGCAGGGTAAAGAAGAGGCAATCTGATAGCTGGTGCTTGCTGTTAGGCAGCTGGCTACAGAAGAGGAGGTCAGTGCTGAATTAGGCATTTCAAACAGTTCTTTGGGTGCAATAACTCGTGTGTTCACTCTACCTATGCTCCAAGCCAGTTCCAGTCCAAAGCGGTATTTTCCGAAATCAAGGTCGCAAATCGCTCACTCTCAGATAAGATGCCTGTTGGCTTCTGGGAACTTGACTTCATTGCTGTCTCATAGTGCAAATGTGGTCATGGTCATAGTGTGTAATTTTACTGTGGTGATGTCCCTATGATTTGCAGGGGATTTCACCCTCTTTCATGAATGCTAGTATTGTATTTATTTTAAAATTCCCCGTTAATCTCAATAGCCCCAGTGAGACATGATGATTCTGCACCTTTTCATGTTGCATTTTGAATAAAATTGTCTGTGCTTAGTGCAATTTGATTTGAATTCAGTGTTTTCAAGTGTGTACTTAACATTCTTGAAGTAAAACAAATCATTTGGGCCCTGAGGCAACTTAGGGCTAGAGACACCTACTTTGTGAATTCAAAACAATTTTATGGCAGAGGCAGGTACCCAGATGATCAGTTCAGCCAAAACAGTTGTGCCTCTAGGCAAGCACAGTACAGCATGTTAGTTATCCAAGGATGTGTTTGTCAGGGACACATTTGTCTCGCTGTCCTTTAAATGGTTTAAGTTATGCTTTTGTGAACATATTTCAAGTCTTTGTTGCTCAAAGTTGCCCTAAGATGCATTAAAGATATTTAAATATGCATTAGGAGCTCATCGTGAGTACGGAATAACATTGGCAAGAAAAAAAAATGAAAGTCTCAGAGAACCTGCTGCTGGGTTAAGAAGAATTTCTGCTTGATTTCCAAAGCAGTAGCAGGGAATAGCAATAACACAGTAGCAAGGCAGTAACAGGATTTATGCAGCTGTGAGTTGCATTGGGAAAGTCCTTTTAAATTACAATTTTGATGAAGGTGTGTATGAGCATCTTTCATGAAAAAGTAACACTGCAGAATGAGAGCAGCTAGAGCTGTGTAGGGTAGGAGACACAGAGAACTCTGTGGAAACACAGCTAAATATAGTTGAGATATTCTGTCTTTGGCATATTTTCTGAGAAATTTTCCCCTCCTGTCAAAGTACTGAAGAAGAAGTGGCTGAGGAGAGCAGAAAGAAAAGAGGGATGCTGGATCCATTCCACAGTGTTTTCCATAGAATCTGGGGGCATTTGGGGAGTGGGAAAACATCAAGGGAGAAGTTTTGCAGCAGTATTTTATCTCCCCAGGTTTCTGAAGAAGATTTGGCCCATATATTCAGTCATCGTATTGTTAGATGACGGCTTCGGTGTGGTAGCTCCATCTGAATCCCTGCTGTGTTTGGGGCCTGCGGTGTACTTTGAAAGATGCATGCTCACTGTTATTACATGGAGATAAGCTGCAGTATATTTTTATCTATGAAATGTTTTGTGCATTGAATATCAAGTCTGACAGGCTGAAAAGCAATTTCTGTGGTTGCTGGTTCTTACCCCTTGCTATTACAGAGAAACAACACCATCCAGAGCTTTACTTGAATAACAATTTCTCTAGTGAGTAAAGGGATACCAGAGATTTCAAATGAGTTGACCTTGCTATAAATAATCCTAGCTATACCTAGGCAAACCAGAATCACACTAGTTTTGCCAAGCTGGTGATAAAACTGACATCCTTAAACTGAAAATACAGCAACTGCCATGGAAAGCTGAAATGTCAGCCCATCTTTTTGCAAATCTAACCTCTCAGTAATTGTAAACATAATTTGATGGAAAAGTCCATTGTAATAATTTGGTGATCTTTGACATTCTTGTAATGTATAATGCTTTGTAAAACATTATCTGAAATAATCTAGTATGGAACGTTTTCCTTTTTTTTTTTTTTTCTTTCTTTTTTTTTTTTTNTTTCAGATAGAGAATAAATTTTATTTCAAGAAAAATAAATTATTAGAGGAAGACAGGGCCATTTATATCATATAGGGTTTTTCTCTGCCAACATAGAGCTCCTTTCTGTGGTATCTTTTCTAAGGGTTTACATGAACCTCTGCTCCTTTATTGAAGTGTGTCCATTACTAGAAGGCAGGAGAAAAGTAATTGGAGAGCCTGTTGAATTTTTGACAGTATGGATATATCAGTGATGGCAACAACATAAAACAACACGGAAAGAACAGAGCATCTTAAAGCAATAGCACAGTCTTAGCATCCATCTGCAGGTTGATGGTTTAATGTTAACTCTGTGTTCATATTAGGATGCTGAAATACAAAAAAACTCTTTATCAAATTTTTGGTATTTCTTTCATATATTTTGCCTCTCACCTCTGTGCACCTGTAATAAGAATCTGGCTCAATCTTTTTTTCTCCTTCCAGGCAGTAGCTGATAATGTTTCCTCCTGTAGCTTTCTCTTTGTAAGCCTGAACAATCATCACTCACACATGGTGGGCTCCAGACCCCAGTGACCATGGTGACCCTGACTGTCTTTAAGTGCAGGCAGCCACTCGCTGGTTTGCCTCTGCAGAGTCTGAATTTGGTGCTCTGTTTTATGTTTGTGTATCATTCACCAGGATTATCATGCTTAACATATGAGAAATATCTTATAGTACATTTTATATTTGTAGAGCCTTGATAATTTTTGAAACAGTGCTAGTTTATAGCACCATGAAGATTTAACCACTTAAACTCTGTGACAGTGATGAAAGGCACAAACAAATGTCCTTTCAAATACCTAACATGTTGGTGTGCTTGAACAGTTACTGGAGTTATTAAGAGAAATTACTCTGTCTGTACACACAGAATTTTTAAACAGTGACGTTGTATGGCATTTGATTGTGATTATTGTTATAGCTTTTTTTTGCTCGGTTACCACAAAAAATGGTAGAATTTGTTTGTAATACCATTCGTTGAAACTTTGACAGGTAGACACAGGTTTGCTTGCTTTGTTTAGTTTAAAGTTACAAACTGTATTGTTGGATTTGATGAACATAAAGATAAGGGAACTAATCTTTAAATGCTCCCTGAGATTTTAAGAAGCTAGTGTAACTAAAAATAAAGGAGTTCTGATCATGATTTTGTAAGTTTTAGTATATTGTATAAATTATTAGTACTGATGATATTAGATACTATTGGGATGAAAAAGCAAACTAAAGCCAGAAGGATGTAGCCATTCATTTTTCATAAACAGTAATTCCCCACTACATTCTTATATTAGCTTACTTACACCTTCAATGATTCTAATACTAAAATGGAACAACCTTTCCTATTAAATTCAATATTATTTTTGAACCCAAGGGTTCGTGTCTGTTTAACAAGGCTTAACAACGTCTCTAACCCTTCTTTGTTTCCATAATCCGGAAGTTGATCCATCCTGTTTCTGGCGTATTCCCATGTTTCTGTTTATTTTTATCTTCATCAATTACCTGGTGTGAATTGCATTTAGAAGTGCAGCTCTGTAAGGTTATCTTGTTCAGTCTCATCTCTTAAAAATAAAGAGATCTAGCTATTACTTTCTTCATTATGGAAATATATAATAATAGATGCTCAGTTTCCTTTTATCCCAAGATAAAAATACATCCAACAAAAGCTTAGTAAAAGTTAAAACCACAAAAATCCATTTCAAATGTTTCAAAATAACTCATATATTATATATTCAAAATATATTCAAAATAACTCATATTGCTTCTAAGGATATGTTAAGTATCTGTCTTGTCATTTTTACCGCAGTATCTCAAAATCATTCTTTATTCCATAAGTCATTCTATGAGTCAAAATCACTCATTGCTCAGGAATCTCAAGTTATTTTACAGGGACTGAGACACAACTAAAGAAAACATTTTGCCAAAGCTCATGCAAATTATTTGTTGTATGGCAAGGATTTAAACCTGTATTTTTCATGCTTATCACTGGAAAAGCAAACCTTGCTCTTGAGGGGCATCACCAGCAGATGTTCTGGACAGCTCACCAGCCTGCAGGAACCACGTGGCTGCGAGCAGAGCAAGTGTAACACGTTATCATTTTGCTGAACTGCACGGCATGAAAAAAAAAAAAAAAAAAAAAAACACAAATACCAACTTTCCACCTTAAGTACTGAAAGAGATTTTGCAGGAACAGGCCACATGCTGCCTGCTTGGCCCATGTGGCATGAGCAGGGCTTTGATGAGAGGCTGCTGCCAGCGAGGGGCTTGCTGATTACAGGCTGCCCAGCACTGCAGGCTGGCAGCCTCAGCTGGTGTCAGGCACAGCTGTCTTGGTGACAGAGAGAGTCTGTCGTGACCAGGTCTGAATTCATGAATCTCACCTCTGCAGGAGGAGGAGCAGCTTGTAGGAGATTTAAAGTTCCTGTACTTAAAGTTTTATACATAAGTTTAAAGGTTTTATACCTAAATGTTTTTAAAGAGGGCCTGAAGCACAGCTTTTCACAGCTGAAGCAGTCCAAAGCTCTTTTGTTTAGTTTATCTGTGTCTCCTTAGGTAGCCACAGTGTCTTGTAGGCTGAAACTAGTTCCTCCAGTTCCAACTCTATAAAAGTTCATAACTGTTTTAAGTCCCGCTTGTTACATACTTAATTGCTTACCTTTGGGTTCATGTGCTCAACCTTTCAGAATTAATCGCTGTTTTTGAGATGCTAGTTTCATACCAAGAACCAGATTGTTACAGTTGTTAATGAGACTAACACTTTGCTAACTACATTGAATAGAAGGTCATAATGATTCACACTGAAGTTTTGGGAGGGCATCTTTGTTCTTCATCAGTTTAAGCTCACAGAATACTTCAGAGACATCATGTCCCTTGCATGACTGTAATGTAAAGGGATCAGGCTCAGAGAGAAGGGAGGAGGGGAAGAGACGATGATAATCTGCTGAGCAGTGACGTTTGGGAGAGTTGCGCTAGCCCCATCTTGGTTTGGAACCTTCTTGTTTTCTTTCACATATCACGTTCATGCTTTCCTAGAGCGGGGACTAAGTTTTTAGAGACCTTTTGATAGGAAATGTAATTTAATGAACCACTTCAGTTAAGTAGCATTGGATACTGAGTGATGTGGGCTAATGAGACAATTCAGGGTGAAACTCTAATGTAGTTGAAATAGAATGAGAACTGAACAGGAGAAGGAAGGGAAAGTTATTTCTTGGAATCATCAAATAGGAGATGAACAGAATATTTCTAGAGGCAAAAATACCAGGAGGGGTTTCACAGAGTCATAGAATCATAGAATGGCTTGGGTTGGAAGGGACCTTGGAAGTGTTTACTTGGCTCATGTATGCTTCCAAGTACTTTTTTCAAGATCAATGGCTGGAAGGAAATCAGTTTTAATCATTGCACTGTGAAGGTGCTGCCCTTTAAGGGATGTAGAGAAATACGGAGTTCTTCTGGGCTTAGCAACAAGAATTGAAGGGCAAAAGCTTTCCTTGCAGGGCAGTACCTTGGTTTACACAGAGTGTCCTGGTACGTTTAGTGGGCAGAATGGATGTTCAACGAGGACAAATGTGATCCTGAAGGCAAGAAATATCTGTAGTTTGGCTATGGGAGGAGATTTGTCTTTCTTTTAAATTAAGCAATGATATTCCAATTTTGTACAAATTTTGTTGTTCTTCTGTGTAAGAGTCGTAACCTCAAGGAGCTGTAGTATATTAAAGAACAGCCCTTCTTATTCATAGTTGTCCTATGAATATCCACCCATTTTTTCTCAGCCTTTCTCTCTTACCATAAGCTCTTTAAAAGGCCTTCAGTAACATAGGGTTGATTCTCCACACATTACAACTAGGACTGCAAGGAGAGGCACATACTAAATGGAGAAATGGCAGCATTGTTTTCTATTTTTCCTTTGAAAATTCTGTTGTTTCTTTGTTGGGTAGCTGCTTGAGATTTTCCTTATTGAAGGGCCCTGAATCTGCGTTTCTGTCTAGAAAGAGGTCTCCTTTTTGTCAGCAGTTGGCATATAATTTGAAGCTATTGACACATTTTGCAGGTTTTGTTCCACTTTTTAAGGTTCTCCTCCACACCACTTGCACTTACTTCCCCAGTTACAGACTTTTTACAGCTTTTCAACATCAAGAGCATAGCTCAGGCAGCTATTAAATTGGCTTTGCCATCTTCAAATAATGTGAGCACAATCGCCATTTAGTAAAATAAACATGGCCCCATTATTCCTTAATGCCTTGCTTAACAACTTTAAGATTAGCCCACATCTCCCATGCTCCCAATAGGCAGCACTTAAGCAGTGAGTAATATTTCTGTCTGCCATAGTCAAGTAATCCCAAATGTAAGTAATTTACAGGATGGCATTTGGGACTGTTACAAGAGACATATTGTAATATGTCACTGAAAATCAGCCTGCCTTTGCACGTTTGATCAACAGCCAGATGGAGGCTTTTATCGCATTTATTTAATCTGAAATATATGTAGTAATTACGCTGGACCTCTGGTTGTTTCAGTCCTTGTGGCTGTCTCCAGAGAAGGTAGGAAATGAATCTGTCAGTTGCAAACTAGTGTGGATGTGACCCCCATAGAAGAATCCGGATGTAATGCAGCTAGCAGTGCTGACAACAGAGATTGTGAGTGCTGCTAGAAATGGATGCATGCTGCTGAGTTCAGAAAATAGGCCCATAAACCAAAACTAGCATAGCTTTATTTTTTTTGTGAATACAAAAAGCCTTTTTAGGAAAGCAGAGATTGACCTTATTCATACCAAATCCATTACCAGTCAATGGCAGTAAGGGCAAACAGTGTCTTACTAATAGCTGGATGGTATTTAACTTTACGCATCTGAAAACACAAAGTCTTAATGTTCCCAGGGGAGAATTTGGATAAGATATTGAATTCCATCAAGCATGTCATTATTAAATGTGGAAAATATTGTTGTTTCCATTAGTACAGAGTTGGCATAAAGAATGGATGACATTCAGTTAAACTACAGGCAAAAATTCAAACAAATTGGAGATAGTTTTATTGCTTCGACCGAAACTTCACTAATGGAAGTTGCCATTGTCCCAAAGAATTTACATAGGATTTTATGCCCTAATTAAAATGGCTATAAAAGATGCCTGAAATGTTAACAGGAGTACTCACCATCCTATCAATAATTTACTCTTCGTTTTTGTTATTCTGTGCATTACAACAGACAGTCTCTGCTAATGTCTCTCACATCTCTGTTTCTGAGATGAGTTGGGTCAGTCAGCAGCCTCCCTTGGATCAGTTGCCCTAACCGCAAGTATGCCTGGCTAATCTTCTAGAGATATATTGACAGATAAAATACGCTATTAACTGACAAAGAGGAAATTCTGTTACAATTACCCATACTGAGCAGTCCCACGGCAGATTAAATTGCTCTTCAGCATGAGTAAGGTGTCAGATTCTGGCTGTAAGTGGCTGGTGTACTCGGGTGTTTTGATGTCATTATAGGCTTATAATTATTCTAATCTGATTTGGTAAGGAAAAATTAGTATGACAACCATAAAGAATTCATTTGAACAATAGATTTTCTTCCAGCACAGAGTAAGTTTTAATTAGGACTGTTCTTCAATTAAATTACAACTGTCCTTCTTGTTTTGAAAACTTTCCTGCAAGGATTCAGTGCAGTGTGCCTTGTGCAACAATGAGCCTGCTCATGCCTCTCTGATACTTATACACCCATGCGTGTTCTCTGCTAGCTTTAAGTCTGCTTCTTTCTGCCTTACTGGGGAGAAAGCCTTCTTTTCTCTAGCTTCTGCCATTGAGAACAGCTGCATCTCTTTCTATACAGTAATGAAGTTCTCCATTTTGTTCATATCATTCCTCAGCTGAAAGTGTATCTTCCTTGCACTGCTTACCTGAGGTAGTGGGTATTATTTGAGCTGCACAGTGGCGCAGCCCTGAAAAGCAATCTGTGATGGAATCTGTAGCATAAAAACGAGATGGCAAAAATGCCATGTGGAAAAGTTTATACTGCTTTCTAGTAGGCCTCAGCTATTGGGATTTCCTTAAGGTTAGCAGAGTTACTTTAACAATCTATCCATAGTTCATGATATGTAGTCATGGTGAGGAGGCATTGCTTTCTCATGGTCTGTGAAGGATAAGATTGGAAGAGACCACATGGCGGCAGGAGGTGCCTGAGCTCAGAACGCCCACTGAGCATGCACACACACACTCCCCTTCCCACACAGACATTTATTTGCATGTTCCGCCTGGCAAACTGAAATCTGTAGGAACTGACCAAAAGCCACAACTATAAGGTACTACAAGGAAGAGAGCAGGTGAGTTCATTGGCATCTCCAGTCTCTATGTTAATTAGAGAATTATTCATTATTTACATAGATAATTAACTTCAGGTGTCAGGAAAAGGAGTTGTGCATATGCACACACCTACCCCAGCTGGTGCCTGTCCTTTATTGTTGATGAAGAAAACAGAAAAGAGCAGGAATCCTCCTATGTTTATTGATGGAAAGTCATTAGAGGAAAGATGTCACAACATGCAGTTTTTCTCAGAAAATAGAAAGTCGTGTATCTTGACTTTCTAAGTGGGGTTTGTTGTTATTTATTTGTTTATTTAGGTGTCTTAATAGGCTGCAGTTTCCAAACTTTGATCTGCTTTGCTCTGTGTGTTGCGATGGAGGGAGGCACTGAGCATTCTGTAAAATCAGAAGACAATGATAATTAAAATGCTATGAGCAGAGTTAAACCATCACCTAGCTGTTGTGCTGCAGCCCACATATGACTCACTTGGGAGTGGAGATTTAACAGGGAACTTTTACAGTCATCTGTGCCAGTTGTCTGTTTTACTACATCCTCCATTTTCGGTAGCCAAACATTACAGCTGGACAAGAGGCAAATATTTCTTCAAACTCTGAAATGACTTCATTATCCTCCACAGAAAGTAGGATGAAGGCAAAAATTTGCAGATTTTTCATTTTTTCCTTTTTTTTTTTTTTTTTTCCCTAAGACAAAGTCTGAAACAATTAAAGAGTTTATTGAAGGATAAAAATACAATGTTGTCAATTAGACAAATCTGTTATGTGCTCTAATTAGAGGAACTGTTCTCTTCAGAAAACTGAAGCTTTGAAAGAATCATTAAGAAAAGAAAAAAAAAAAAACTTTAAAGAGCTCTGTCAATGAAACAAAACACAACAGAAAGTCTAGAACGAGGCTCCAAGGACTCTGGAAAATATTATTAAACTTTTCATGTCTTAACCAGTGTAGATATACAGCTCTCTTATTAACATTGAGAGAAAAAAAAAAAAAAAGTATAAATTTTCAAAGTAGTAGATATGGGTAATATTT
>VXAV01003969.1:181075-194330 GCA_013399715.1 Alectura lathami
TTCATACCCTTTTACTTTACTGTTTCTTACACCAGAAATCTACTGCTTTTTCTATTATATGATTACAGATTTGCCACTGAAAAAAAGGAAAAAAAAAAAAAGAAAAAAAATAGAAATGTTAAAACAAAAGATATATGTTTTGTGTATACAGTAAATGGACTAATTCTTTATATTAAATTCCTGTCTATGCATTTTGTGAGGTACAAACTTCTGTCACCGTGAATGATAGAGAATTCCTGCCATGCTTTTAGCTCCACAGTGAAAGTCTCTGTTTGGATTATTTCTGAAATTTTTTGTGTAATTGACTGCTGAGAAATCACATGCTCTTAACTGCAACAACAAAACACTATAAGCCCATTGGCTTATTTCCTCTTCCAATGAAGTAACAAGGTTGCCATACCAGCTCTTGGTAATGATTCTACACTGGAGAATGCAAGTTAGTCTAGAGGGAGTTTGTTGTACTCCCGAATTTTGCACCTTTGACAAAAGATTATTTCTCTCTGGTTGCTGTACTTGTGAAGCCTAAAAGCATGATGGTCTGCTGTAAAGGACTTTCTCCTGGGATTTTATTTTTGTGTGGGAAAGGGAGAGTTTGGAATACGACATCATGTAGTATGGTAAAATGGAAGATAAAGGTGCTGTGTCAGATTATTTATCAGAAGAGTATAAACCTTTTAAGGACAATATTAGAGTATTTTAACTGTTTTTGTTGAAGCATTTATCTTGTTAATTTCTAAGAAAAAAAGGTGACATCAATCAAAGCAGCACTTTTTTTCAGAATATACAAACATAAATAATATGATGTGGTTGAGTGTTAACATAATAAATCATATACAGTATGACATTTTAAAGAAATTAGTCTGCATTGATGTGATTGCATGCTTGTTTTTACAGTTCACTCCATACCCATCTGTGGAAAAATGCAATAATATGTTAATATAATATGGTAGTTTGAGAGAACCAGGTAGGTGCTACTAGACACATTGAAAACTAGTATAGGTTTACAAGATATTCATGTCTTTCAAAACATACACATGTAAAAAGGCTGGCAAAGGAAGTCATTCAGTTTAGTACCAAAAATATGGGTTCTTGCCACAACTGTAAGTCCCACTAGCCACAATACAGTATTGCATACTACAAGGTTTTATTTCGGGACCTGGGGCCCAACTCAGCTACCATCTAAGCACACACTCGCCTTCAGGCAGGGGAGAAGTTCCATTGAACTGTAAGGCACTATTCTTATGCGTAAAAAGAAGTGCTTCCCTGGACAAGGGCCTTATTTGCTCAAGTGGAATTCCCCACACGTGTGGTATTTATGCCTTTTTTCATTTTCCTAACCCCAGCTTGCTTGAATAGTAGGGTGTTACTTGAACCATTGCCCAGACAAGGTCAAGCAGGACCTTAAAAAGCAGGATTGCCCTTGGGGTAACACTTTTGAACCATTTTCTCCCGGGCCATAAAAACAGCATTTAAACTTTGCAAAAACAGGTATAAATTGGACTGTTGAAATGCATTATTTAACTGGTTTTCAATTAAAAAACATCTCATGTGCTGGTTTTTAAAGCAGTTGATCTTCCGTTATCTTGTACCGAGTGATGTCACTTACATCTGCACAAAGCAAGTGTAAAAAACACCACAATAAGCAATCATAAATGGCAAATTCTGACTGGGTTGCACTTTACAAGCCTATCTAGTCCTGTAGGTCAAAATTACTACACCAGGTGTGAAGAGGCATCATTCTCTTTTGTAAGCAGAACCATGGCTCAAAGCTAATGATATTCAGTAGGCTGGTTTTTAAACCAGTTGTCTGTTTCCTTTATTCAAGATCCTGTTCTGAAAGATCACTCTGATGATGGTTTCAAGGTATTCAGTGAATGCGTAAAATGAAGAGTCTGAATGGGAACCACGTTAGCTAAAATGTTTGTGATATCCTCTCCCTCACTCATGCAGAGTAGTTTTCTCAAGACCAGGCAGCTAGTTTCTGCCAGTGTACTGTTTACAGTGTCGATTGCCGATTATTTCTACACTTTCAAATGTAGACATTTTTTTAATTTTTTTTTTTTTCTAATGCTCCAAGAACATTCTTATGATTTGAACAAGACAGTGGTGAATCAGAAGACACAGGGTGCATCTCCCCCTTTTTTAACATCATCTGACAAACCAAGAAACAGTTTAGGGAGCTTGATGTTTAAACTTGAGGCTCAGAATTTAAGCTAGAACACTTTAAAATGCTTTCACATTACTTAAAGATGGTTCATCTTGCACTGAGACTCCCTCTATAAAGGAATATGTGAAGAAAACCAACTTTTCTAAATAAGACATGAAAGTTAACATCTTGTGTATTTTCANCAGTTACAGCGTAGTTACATGTACTTCCCTGTAACATAGCCGTTATAGTGTAATTTAGTGCCACTTATTGTAAAGTGTTACCAAAAGGAAAACAGAGTTCTTACCTTTATAATTCTATTCAAATTAAAGGTAAGTTTATTAAATTAGCACCATAAATCTGATACTACATTTCTTAATTAAGCAGGTGACTTAAATCTTCATGTTCACTCTACAGCTTTCCCCACCACTTATCCAGACTCCTCCAAGTGTCTGATCTCTGCACTCCTAGGAACTGGTAATCTGTGATGAACATACCAAAAATCCAGCTACTTCAACTTAAATTGAATAAGCTGTCTAATAGAGAAAAACAAAACAGAAAATATGCGAGTAATGCTTTTTATTAAGTGGCACAAAGTACACACTAAAAACTATGCAAAAATATAGGTAAATATAGTGTACTTACATGTAAGTATCTTGTACTTGGTGTGTATGGATATTGGAAAACCATGTAATTATAATATGCATTTTGATTCTTTCAAGCAGGGGGAGGACCCCTAACAGTCACAAGGAATACCCATAAGGTACACATACAGGCAACGGATATCCTAATGCAATATGTGTAATTCCTCTACCTTCAATGACAACTAATTTATAAAAATGGTTATACTGCTCCTTATTCTCATTAGCTTTAATTTCCATCTCCTTAAGGCCCATTAAACATCACTGAAACACCTTTAAGCAAAGACAGACAGTGACTCTGCTAACGGCTTTGCTGCCAGCATCCGGTGTGTCTGGCAGCACTGTTCGGTAATCTATTTCAGGCTCAACAGCACAAGTTTCCTCTTTTTTTTTCTGTCTTCAAGGGAGCCTAGTATGTTAAGATGCTGAAATATGCTGCCATTGCCCTGATATTTTTAGCAGGAGCAACAGAGAAAGAGAGAGAGAACTGCATTCTCCTGACCCCTATTTTGCTGAATCATCTCACCTGGAATTTCCACCACTTGCTCAGTAATGCCAGGCAATCTTAAATTGTAAGTACCTAATGCTTCCATCAAACCACAGACGATGCCTTTAGTGATAAAGCTAATGTTTTGTAATGTTTTGTATGAATGATCCTTTTAATTCTTGCCACTTTTCC
This sequence comes from Alectura lathami, assembly GCA_013399715.1. Classification (NCBI taxonomy): domain Eukaryota; kingdom Metazoa; phylum Chordata; class Aves; order Galliformes; family Megapodiidae; genus Alectura; species Alectura lathami. The sequence continues at coordinate 184,542 of VXAV01003969.1, forward strand.
ATCAGACCCCACCAGAACGAACGCACTGAAAGACAGATAACATAGTATAGCAAAAGAAGAATATTGTAAGCCTTTATTATTTTTTTAGCTGCCATTGCTATAACCCTCCTTTATGTCATATGTAACAGGCAAATAGATGTATTTAGCAACTGCCATTAGCATTTTTCCACATTGTACTATTCCTAGAATATGACATCTACCTCTTAGTCTAAGTACTAGCTACGAGATATTTGTATACATTTTAAATTACTACTGAGTCTTTGATGTAGTCTTGAAATAAGGTAATTGTAATTTTCTTTCTTTTTCGGCTAAAAGTAGAAAGAAAATATTGCCTAGGTTCATAATACTTGCCCTATTCTTTACTAACTTTAGGATACTTTGGGTTTATAATAGGGCATAAGGACGCAGCCTCAGCTGGTATAAATCAGCTTCACTCTACTGCCTTAAATGTGGGCCAATTTACACTGGCTGGGGATTCATCCCAAACAGCTTAAAAATAAACCACTATAACACATCAGTATTTAGTCAGTACTAGACAACAACATGCAATCCAACTGCTACACAGTTCTTTCCAGTAAAAGGCGTGCAGTTTTGAAGAGAAATTTTTTAAAGCACATGGAAGTTTTTGAATTAAATATGCAATACCACTACTCCTGAGATATTCTGACATGTCTCTTACTTATTTAAAGGTAGTATTGCCAGAGCATGTTTACATTAAAAACACTCAATGCATGGGTACAGGGAAAGACTATTGCGAACAATAAGAGAAAATTAAATGGACAGCAGCTTTTGATATCAACAGAGCAGGGTTAGAAACTCTTGTCAGAAATGGGACTTCCTAAGATGTCCTACATGATTTTTCAGAGTGGGTCTGACCTAGTATCTCCGATGCAAATGGGAGACGTCTACGTAGCGCTGGCAGAGGTTAGCACGGCTCCTTCCTGCTGTCGGTAAATCTAACCCAGCACTCTGCACTTGCTTTAACTCAGGAGGAAATAAGGGTATAAACATGGTTTAACAGCACACTTCTGTATCGCTTCACATTCTTGGGATGCTCTAAGCTTTGTGCGCTTCCAGCAGCCCTTAAGGGAATTCTTCCAGCATCTAGGAATCGCCTTGTTTCCAAGCTGTGTTCATTTTCTTCATCACTGTTTAATGTACTTACAACCAGACGGAAGATGGTGTAGAGTCAGTAAAATGACTCTGCAGTACTAGGGGATTCCTGTGGCAGGGTGCCTCTCAATAGATGGCAAAAAAATTCTTTATGACTTCTGTGTTTACAATAGGTCTCCTCTCTGTGTTCTGTGTCTGGAGATTTATTCTCTGCTGGGCTAGAAGCAGCAGTCTGATTGCAAAGGAGGAAGAAAACAAAGCCTTCTTTTAGAAGCTCCTTTTAGGAGCAGTCTGTGTTACTATTGGAGAAAAGTTCAAGGATTTTTACTTTTCTCTTTTGTTAAGATTTCAGATGATAAGCCAAGCCTGTTGGGGTCAGCACTTCAGCACTTTCCCTGTGTTCAGGGTTTAGCCAGCAGTGTTTCCTGTGTGAGCTCTGTTCTCACATTTCAGCACAATCTACACATAGCCTTACCCTGCCCTTATGCATAATGCTGAAAATCACCAATGCTATTTTCTTTTTAACGTACTCATTTTCTAAGTTTATTCTACAATGAAAACATTGAAAGGTCTTCATAATATACGGAAAAGGAGGGTTTTTATAAAGAAAATAGTGATTTCCATCATCACCTGGTAGTGTCATTTAATAAGAGAAGAAAAATCTTTAACTGGTGGACTGAATTCTTTAGCATTTCCTCTTTCCCTCCTTTCTATGCATGTCGCTTGCTGTCAATAAATACACAGTTGCATATACTGTCCTTCTTCAGTGAAAGCAGGTTTCCTTATACCCCTCTACAGTATCCATAGAAATATGCAAATATAACCTACAATCATCTGCTTCTGCCTCAGCAGTGAGTCGAGAGAGTGAACTCATGGATTATGGGATTCATATATGTCCTGCTTCCATAAAATTAGGATACAAGACACCTACTGATTTCAAAAGAATGAGGCTCAAGTTGTTAATGCACATTTGAGTTGCTATTTTGTTCTTTTGCAACAGGGTGATAAAGGATTTCTTGTTCATCCCTTACTTTTAGCCCAGATATTTTATAATTACAAAAAACCTTCAGTTTAGCAGGAAGTTTACTAGATGATAAAATAAGGCATAGTTTGTGAAAGGACTATAACAGCTTTACGTATTTATAGTCAGCCTAACTGTATTGTCCTAGGAAGCTGAATGTCGTCTGCTCTTACACTGGCAGTTTACTGCCTTTGGAGGGGTATATTTGAATGGTTCAAAAATACAAACACTAACCTGTAAACAAAGCCTGTGGGAATTAAACATATTGCACAGATGATGGAGGTATGTTTGCTTAATTCCTCATTGAAAACTTCAGTCAGACAAAATGCATATTGTAATGTTAGGTACATGACACTTGCACGTTGCTATGCCTATATACTTACAAAGTATTCAATGTGTACTTAGTGGCGCTTAAAAAATGTCATGTACAATTCTTCTAAACATTCTTACAGGGTTCCCATCTGCACTTCATCTTTCAGAAAAGTCTTGTCAGAAAAATGTCTGATGAATATTATTGAAAAAAATAAAATTTCAATTTTAGTTATCTGTTGGACATTTCTGAATTGTCTATTCATTTAATGCATTTGCTCGTGCTTGCCAGTTTGGCAGTGGAGTTGGTTTAGACCAGTGGCTGTACACACAGACTGTTCACTGAGCCAATTTTGCTGTTTCTAATAGAATTGTTATATACTTCTTTAAATATTAATTCTGAGATTATAAACAAATTGTGTAAGAAAATAATCTGAGACACTGATATTTTACAGATAATTACAAATTCTATTGTTGTGTTTAATGTTTAGAGACTATTTACTGTCAATTGCTTTATAGTTCCTTTTGTCTGACAAAGTAACAACTTTTGGATGCTGTGCTCACTGTAAGAGAAACTCATGCTTATGAATAGGTCAAGTGCTGAAAAAGCATTTAAGGCTGTGGGACTTAAATGCTGGTTCAGCCTTCTTGAAGGGGCTAGAATTCATGCAAAGCTTTCTTTACCACTTACCATGCTTTAAACAGCAAAAAGGCCTCTGGAATCAAAGGAAGAGAGAGAAATGTGATGGGGAAGAGGAAATTCCAAGGAGTCCATGTTTATGAAAAAGAAACAAGTCCCAGATACAGCGTGTGACACCAGTAGAAATTGGTGCCTCTGTGCAGTCGATATCCCAGTGCTATTGTGCATCTCTGGTGGTAGAGCTTTCAGATGACCTAAACAAAGTGTGCATTTGACAAGTGTACAGACCTGTTGCATTCAGCAGATTTGTTCTTGTCTTTATTATTTCTGTTTTCTAAATCAAAATGTTCCCTTAAGCAATTTATAATGTGCAATAGCATGCTTTTTAAATACAGCAACTATGCAGAAATCAAGGTGATCCTCATAGTCACTTGCCCATGAGTTAGGGCAAAGCAGACTGAAATTCTGCAGTGTACCCAAGGAAAAAGACACCATCTACCAAATGACACAATCCACCACTGTGTTTATACTTCTCTGCGTTCAAGCTATTTTTCTTTTAGCACTGTCCTTTTCTCCTTCATCAACCAAAAGTTTCACCAAAAGGAACAGCATTCTTCTCTGTGCATTTCTCTGTCTGAACGTAGATTTTTACGGTGATCACCCTAACCTACTATGTCCTTCACATGATTCTCTTTAAAAAAAATGAGCCCTAAATCTATAAATACCTTTTTCATAAACAGCCAACAAAATACCTTGTACCCCAAAGTATTAAAAGACAAGAATTCATTTTTGTCTGTTGTTTTGTTTGTTTGGGGCTTTGTTTTGTTTTGATTTGATTTGTTTTTCAATGGGAACCTTGTCAGTGAAAACAAACATGATTTCTTTTTTAAACTGTAAAGATTGCTTGAAATGTCATTGAATACTGAGAATAATTTCACTGAATACAGAGTCTCTGTACCAGGCTGTCACATTATACATGCATGCAAAAGACAGTCTACTTATCTCTTTTCATAGTTATCAAGCATATATATATATATATATATAAAGATACACAGCCTTCAAAAGTAGTGTTACAGAGCAACATTTTGCCAAGCTTTGCTGGTAAGTGCAAGGTAAAGGTAAGTGCAATTAGCGAAATTCAGAGATAATCGAGGGGGGGATAATGAAGATGGCTCCTTACTTGACAAAAGAGTCATGCTACATTGCCTTCTGGTTCTGCTTCAAGCACTTGGCAGCATCCTGAGCCACAGGAGGGCACTTTTGATTAGCTCTGGGCTACTTACTTACCCTAGCTCCTGCTCCTGCTGAGTTCGTCGCAATAGCTTCTCTGCCGCTCAAGACTAAGAGGCTAGGGCCTTATTGATTCTGCAAGCTGCATGGAGGAAAAAAGAAGACAGAGAGTGTTTTTAGGCAAGCCGGAAAGATTTTTAGAAAGATCCCTCTTCTTCATTCTGTGGTGTCTTACAGGAAATTAGCAGTAATGTCAGCTGGTGAGGGTAGCAAGCATCCCTGTTCAGTGTATTGTAGGGGAGCACGTCCTCTGAGTCGTGCCAGCTGGCTGGGGAAAAGGGAGGGCACAGGGAGAGGAGGCAAAACTGTGCACATCCCAAGAGCTTGGGAGGCAGGTTTGTCCCTCTCCAGGTGTAGGACCAAAGGGGAGTCTGTCATGCTGCTGCTCTTCTTTTCAGCCTGTATTCAATTCTAGAACTTCAGCTACAAGGGGTGCAAAAAGAAACTGGTCCAACCAGCAGAGTCACAGAGTGACTGTGTAGTGAAAAACATTTTCCAAAACACTGCTGCTAACATGTGGCAAACAGGCAGTGCTTGCCATCTCACGGGACTTTAAGCTGTTAGACTTTTAGACAGTTGGGAATATACAGGACACAAAGGAAGAAGAAATAAGCAAATCAGGATTTGGACCTGGACAGATGAAGTTGAGCAGAAAGTATAGAGAATTAAAAGAGAAAGTATACCTTTTGCAAGGGCTTTTAGTTTTGTGTCAGTGCATTAGCCAGCTCTGGCTCAGCAAAAACAAAATATTTCTTATATTCTGTAACTGTTCCAGTGCATTTTTACTCTTTTTAAGCATCTAATGCTCGCCTTATAGACAAAAGTGCATATACTACGATGTGATTCAGTTAAAGTACGTCATTATATTGCACTCACTAACATAGTATGAGATTACCCTCCAGAACAGCAGTAAGCAACATGACTAAGAGCTGTCATATTTATTTTCTCATCCACTTCCCACGGAGGACTGTGTGTGCAGTGAAGCATTGTGTCTTATTTATTCATTTATTTTTGTATTTCCCCTATGTTTATGTAAGAAGAGTAGATTAAAAAAAGCAGTTTGTACTTGGAGAAAACAACAGCTTGTGATGGTCCTTTCTTTCTGGTGAATTCTATGTTCCAGTTTAAGGATATTTTCCCTGTAAAACCCTCATTTCACTAGAGGAATAAAATTATTGATGGTGATCTACACTCAAGAGCTCTAGGGAGTCTTTCAGCTGCTCCCAAATCTGGCCCTCGAGGGCCTTTAAAATAAAGACTAGGACCTTGGACTAAATTCTAAAAACCATAGGAAGTCAAGTGTGGGGAGCAGGCTGAGCTTGCTTGTTGCTAAGAAAATGCAGCCAAATTTTACACCCCTTTGAGTGTGCTTGAGGACATTCTTTGTGGCCAGCTGTATTGCACTGCTGTAGGCCACCTGAAGAGTGACATAGACAAACAACTGCTGCCACCGCCTTCGGATGTCTTTGTTGCCTGAAGCTGGTAAGCAAAGGTCGTGGCTGCTGCTGTAGCGAAAGGCAGCAGTGCTGCAGTTGGGAGAACAGCAATATGACTGCATCAGTTTGGGGCTGTTATGGGCCATCCACACAGATGTAGCAACCCATAAATGTTAGTCTCCAGGATTCCATTGAGACTGGTGCCCTCTTCTTTCAGCTAGCTCTTGGATGCAGCACATCTGGCCAGCTAGCCCCCTGTCATCATGTGGATGCTGAAGCTCATCTGGGTGAGAAGTAATCCTGTGGGACTGGACAGTTGCAAGACTGAGGTGTGGTTTCCCATAACCATTCTTCAGGTGCCTTGTGCCAGAAAAGCCAAAACCTTTCCCTTTTACAACAGCCCTCCTGCAGCAGTTGAAATGTTCTTTGAGCACTACATCATTTCACTGAGTAGAGGGGAAGAAGGCCACTAGGTCATTACAGAGATTCATTTACACATCATAAGCTTCTCCTCTGACAAGTGGTTAAGGGAGCGTAAGAAGTCTGTTCACATTTCATAACACAGGCTACTGAAATGTGAATGCAGGGTTGTGGTTCTGTATGAAATTAGCAGTGCTGTAATATAGAGGTTTCATTTTTGAGGACACAAGCTCACACACACAGGCAGATGCACAGACACACAGACATACACACAGACACAAAGTATATGTTCTTCTCTGCCTTGTTCTTACCCCAGTAGGTAGTTCCATCTTGTTCTACTGTTCCAAGCTCATGATTTTATATCTGCCATGTATCTACCATAGTCTCTCAGGACACAGCTTTCTGTTTTTCATGTTTGTTTTGCACCTCTACAGCTGTTGCTGATTCTTTGTGTAGCACAGGTAAACTAGCTCTAGGTTTACTCATTGATTAGCAATTTCTGTTGAACATTTTTCCCCAGGAGACATAGTCAGACTATCTAAAGGAGGCCCTGATACATCCATAAGGGGTTACAGGAAAATATTTTGGATTTGCCCACTGTACTCAGTACAGCTAGGCCACTGTCACTCAAGTGGGAAAGAGATTGAACACTGGTCCCTGATTAGCTGCCCCTGGTATGGGAAGGCAGCTGTTGCTTGTGCCACTGCTTCTTGGCTGCTTGCACCTTGGCAGAGTGTTGGTCTCAGCAGGAGCACCAGATCAGTGTATGATTTGACCACCAAGTCACATACTTTTCTCTGCCAGCATCATTTTTTATTTCTTTCCAAGTGGGAAGGAAATATAGTGTGGCCAGTTTCAATTCCCTTGGGGCCTTGAATCTAAGGTTTCATTCAGGAAATGAATCATGACCATCCTGCCTTGTCATCGGGCAAAGCCAGACAGCAAGGTCCTTCCCTTTAATGCACAAAACTAACAAATAACAGTTCCGTGAGGAACTGGGAATAGGTGGAAAAGAACTATATAGGCTGTATAGGACAGGGAAGAACAAGAAATAGGAGAAGAATGAGGACAAGTGATGGCAGAAGGAAATCCTGCAGTGCTGCCTCACTTGGCACTGCAAGCCTCATGAGATTCACAATTAAAGATGGGGAAGGGAGGCAAAGACTCAGAGAACACGACAAAAAGTCCTAAGGACTTGGGAATTGAATGAAATAGACGTTTCAAAGCAAAGGCAGAGAAAGAAAAAGGCCTCTGAAAGAGAAGATGAGGGCAGACTGACAGAGTATCATTCAGTGCTGCTGATATGCCTTAAAGTCCCCAGAGCTGGGACTGAGGAGGCATCACATCAGGCTCCTGGCAGAAAGGACTTGCACTGTCACTCACAGGCAGCCTTCAAACAGATCAAAGGGTACTGCTAAAAGCAGGCACTAAATTAAGGAGTCTGGGAGAGAGTGGGCTGCCTACAGGCAACACCTTCAGCATAAAATATGCAGTAGACCATACAGCAAAAGGCAATTGCTTGAGGTTCCTGTAGCCACAAGAGACCCCTCTACCCCCCCCCATAACTGATGGGAAATGATGACACTAAGTCCTCCCTGTTCTTCTGGGCTGTTACTATACTAGCAGCTCCAATTAGAACTAGCATATTTTATATAAATATTTACATCTGAATAATTCCCCTCCCTAACCTCACTGGAGACATAAGGAACTCAGCAGCAATTGCTTCAGGCCAGGGCTCTGCTTCTGCTATCACAAGAAAATGGCGAGTGCAGTCACAGCCTTTGTGACCAGCTGCCACCCACTTACTTGGGTTCTTGCCAAAAAGAATGAAAAACAGTGACTCTCAGACATCCTCGCTTCTTTATTAGCTAGAAGAAACTCTAAAACTGCTCTGTTACATTCATACTGAAAGAAGTTAAACTTTGGTGCATTATTAATATGGTCAAGAGACAAAACTTAGAAATCTCTCAACTTCTTATACACCAAGGGTAGGAATCACCTTCCTAGAAATAATCTCCTTTACAAGGCAATGAAATTTGTTACAATTAACTGAAAGAAAGGAGGGAAGATCAATGTCAGAATTTCATGAGCCGGAGTTCCTTGTGCAAGTCGTGAAATTCTCTTGCAAATGGAAATGAAGTATTCTGTAGAAATTGGGTTCACTGTATGCAGACATAAAGGACAGCCCTTGCTGTCCCATATCACTAATGAGTAAGCTTATTTATGGTTTGATTTAGGTTTTCTAATAAAGAACAATGGTTTGGCAAGCACCGCATATGAATGAAACAAGGTGAAACACAGAATCACAGAAATAAATATGACTTCCACTAAAGATGGCTCACTTAAAAATCAGCCTAACTCCCTGGACTCCTGCAAAATTACTCCTGATTCAGCTGGATAAAAGGAAGGATAGAATCCAATTACTGCTTTTGCAAAGGGCTCAGTGTACTGTTGCTCCAGGCAAGAAAGGGTTTAGTACAGCTTGTTTTTTTTTTTTTTTTCCCNGGCAGCATCAGAGCCATCCTAAAAAAGACCGCAAAATGCTCCAGTCCTGCTGACTGTCTCACATCTTGTCTAGCCTAGAAAGAAAAATAATGGTATCTTAATGCACTGACTTCTTTCATGATGCAGAGACAGCTATACAGCTTGTGTCTGAGCTAATGCCTAGAAATTGGGAGAGGGATGATACTGGGAAGGATGAGTGTCTGGCACAGCCAAGTATTGATAGTGAAGTGTCCTTGTTTTGAGTTAGAAAATGTTCAATTACAACTGGGCAGGAAAACAGTAGTGGAGGGACTGGGTGTTTGTTTTGTTTTCTCTAAAAACCTGTATCTTGACCAGAATTCAACGGATGTTTTGTGATGGAGGGTTTGGCTAATATGACAGAGGAAAATCATGAGCAGATATTGCTGAGAAGCAGTTACACGAGAGAGCTGTGGGAATGCAGGGAAAGGTCTGTGAATGAAATGCCCTTATAAAATTCTCCAAGCAGAGATCCTCTCAATAACTGTGCTAAGCTCTAAGAAATGCATATGATTGATTTCTAAAGAATGCAGTGCCCAGCACAGTGTGACTAACCCACATCCCCCATAACCCCTTGTTTTTTGCTGGCCAAACAACCACTCAAATGCACAGTTTGCTGTGAAAAAACAACTCCTTGGCTGACACAGAGCTGGCACCACGATCCAGCTAAGTCTTGTGTGATGGGACTGCTCTAACAGCTTCATCTGGATGGCTGGTGCGGATTCCAGCAGCAGTTCCTTTGCAGAGAACCAGTCTTAAACAGAATGCAAAAGTGTCTCTGTAAAACTCTTGTGTGAAAAGTCCCTTTGCTCATCATCTCTCACCGGGAGATTTTCCTTTTCCCTTACACTGAAAATAAAAGCATAAAAAATTATTGAGGTCATCCCTTAGCTTCCAGATATGCCCTATTCTTTTCTGAATTGGTATGTACCTGGTAACACTGTAGGAAATAGCCAATATTCAAAAATCCAAGAAAAATTGTAAGAAACAAAGGATTATAATGAACTGCTAAGTTTTGCCTTATTTTCTTTTATTAT
>VXAV01003969.1:196149-222743 GCA_013399715.1 Alectura lathami
TCTATCAGTACTGTGGATATGATTCTCATCTCACTAAGATGAGAATGGTTCTGCTGCACTTGTAACCAATACATTTAAATAGATGAAGACTTAATTTTAACACCAGGCACTGAAGTTATGCTCTGAGGTATTTATCTCAAATGATCTCCAAAAAATGTGGAGGCTATGTAATAATGTGTTTAAAATTTACTTGTTCAAAAGTAATACAAAATAGCATATAAATGATGAAATTATGTATCCATAGTGAAATTCTACTACATAGTTACTATGCAAGGCTATGAATATTGCACAATGAAGAGTATTTATGCTGTCAATGAAAAGATTAAAACAGTAATTTACAGCTAGAATTGTACGTTGTTATGGTCAAGTTATGAAACAAATCGATTCATTCAGCACAAAGACCGATTTTACGTGGGAAGGCAGCTTCCAAGCTAAGGGCCTAATAAGGGCAAACATCATTAAGATGGCCCTATTGGCTGATGACAGTGGGACTTCTGTTAATCCCTGATGATTAACAATTTATTCTTTTGTGTGATGATTTTATTACTGATTTGGATTTCCAAATGAAATTTGTCTTTCTGATAGCAATAATATTTTCCTAAAGAGGGGAATTCACAGTTTGGGCACAATTTCTCTTCCCTAGCAGTGTCTTATCCTCCCCTTTCCCTGTCTTGCCTCCACAAAGGCTTTGCTTGTCACTTGCTCATTTGTGTGATTAGCTTCTCAGGTGGGACACATGGCCTTGCCTTTACAGTGGTATGGGCTGTATGGTATGTATATATATATGTATGTATATATATGTATGGTATATAGTGGTATGGTATGTCATTGATCACAGCTGCTGTCCTGCTCACCTGGCTATTTAGGAGTCATTGGAGAGAGGGAGAAGAGAAAGTTGTAGTTACTTATTTTGTACTTCTGTGGATAATATCCTATTTTTAAGGTTTCACTCACTACAACTTTCTACATGATTATGGTGTTAGGGTTTTGTTTATTTTTTTAAATTTATTTAGCCCTATGTCTTTTTCTGCTGTTACATCGGTGTTTTATCTTTAGGAGATTTTTAATGGTTGTTTTTTGTTTGTGCTCAGTTTCAATTTTAGTCTCTGCCTTTTTGACTAATGTGCTTTAGCCCCACTTCCATTGCTCTGTGATCACACCCCTGAAGACAGAAAACTGCAGCCCAGCAGCATGGCAGTGGGTATAACTAACCTGCATTTGATACAACATCCAAATTTTCTGACAAATTACAGCTTTTATTCTCAAAAGAGGCCTGTGATAATGGGTCAGTAGTGGTTTCATATCACAGAAAGGAGCCTGAACACAAAGGGATTGACTGGTAAAAGAGTGTAAGGATTAAAGTTATGTGTCATGATGGGACCTTTAGTGCCTACCTCCCTGAGCAGAATCTGGAGCTTTGTGCTAACTCTGTGGGTGGATCTGGGTGCCTGGGCCATGCTCCTCAACCCACTGACAACAAGCATATTTAAAAAAAAAAGAAAACAATGAAGACAGTTAAATAGCAGGAAGTGCTTACAAATAGGATATATCTGAACTTCCACTCTTTTCTGGAGCTTTGCCAAATTAGTTGAGTATATAATAAATCAACAATTCATTTGGGATTGGTACTGGAGCCTTCTACCTGAACCTCCTCCAGAAAGCAGGTCAAACAGCAGATTTACCAGGAAGGGTAATGGGGTTGCATGGTCCCCAGCGTCAGTGTTCTCAGTTCTGGCACGAGCACTTTCCTGTAAAGTGGCATGGCTCCACAGGCACGCATGTTTGCTTCGGGGTGTGTTTGTCACCACTGTCAGCTCTTAGAGGAATAAGATTACAGTTTTACTGGGTCAATGATCATGAGAATAACTTCAGGTTAAAATCTAGGGACCTGTTGTTTCTTCTGCAAAGTCAAATCACTGGATTTTCACCCCTGGAAAACAAGGGGGAAAACACTTCTCCTCCTAAGCACTACTTTTGTTTTAATTATGTGCTAGTTGCACAGGTGCTGGATGTTGTGGGCTTTGAATTGGCCTGAGTGGAGTCTCCTCTTTCCACATCTAAGCTGAAATGACATTTCCTCAACATCAGGACAGTTCTTTACCCAGGTGGACCTATGTGAGGCACCATTACTGTTGTTTACTCTCTAATTCTGAGACAAAATAAAATCCATCACTTGTTCTGCACCTCAGCAAAATGTGCAAAACTTGAGTCCATCCATTCTCTTGGCATCAGATGGCTGTCTCGGTGGTGAGTAGCTTAAGAGTGTGACCAGAGTACTGCTCTCATTGAGAAGGGAGTTTTATAAAACTAGCTCAGGTGGCCGCAGTTTTCTATTTGGTGCTGCTCTCCTAGAAGTTTGCAGCAGTGGCAGCACTAATGTGGGGGGGCTGGCTCAGGGAAGGGATGGTACCTTATGTAGTCATTTAGAACATCCTTCAAGCCTTTGTCATCACAGTAGATCTTTTCTAACCATCCATGGCTTCTGTCCTATGGATAATGATAAAAACTAATATATTTAGTCATTCTTCTAATTTCTGTGTAGGTTTACAGTGCAGTAAAAATGGAAAGGCTGATGTAAATGGCTTGAGAAGGCAAAGGGGATTTAAGGTTTGTGCCACATTCACACTATAGCTCCTCTGATGCTTCTTGCTTCAGCTTTGCAATAACCCCTGTTACTCCTATCACACAAATCTTGATCAGAGTCTGTCAGTCATGGTTTCAATGTGCCAGATGTTACACTGCATTATGCCAAATGTGGTCTGAGCTGAGTGCAAGTATGACTTGCTATCAGTTTTCCCCTGTAGGTCAAACAAGTTTTTTCAAAAAAAATAAATTGCATGTAGACATGACTGCTTTGTATGTTGATCAGTTCTGTTGGCTTAGCTCCCTACAAATGTTAAAAAGAAGTATATTTACTAACCTTTGCTTTTACACGAGTTAACAGTTAGTAGCCTCAAATAATATGAGTGGAAAATAGCTCAAAAAGAGTTTTTTTTTTTTTTTTTTTTTCCTGTTGTAGAAGCGCATGGATTTTTGGGGTTGTCTGGAGCAATTTCACAGAAACAAGAGCAGATTAAAGGAGGTAATGACATGTTTGTAATTTCATTCCTAAGGCTCACAGTGTCCTTGCCTCTGTCTAGTTTTCAGCCTGGAGATAAATCAAGGGCTTCAATTTCCAAATCTGTCATAGAAGCTTCACAAATAAAAACGCTGACAAAAAATATCTGCTTTTAAATGGCTACTTGCAAGCACTGACAACCAGCAGTCTATACATCTTTCACTTTACATGGAAGAGAAGCAGTGTGTATTGCCAGGAAAAATGAAGAGGAGAAAGGCAGTGCTCCTAAAGTTAAAGTAATCTGAAAGTATGACAACAATAAACCACTTACAGTCATGTTTTGAATGCTAGATGAAAATAGATTTCAGGCAGTGTATTAACAGCTTCACAGCTGCCTGGCATAAAAAAATGGCTGTGGAGTTAAATATGAAGTAGGGAGAGCATGTGGACAAGCACAACTCCTTCCCCCTGCTGGTCCCCAGCTGCCCTCACAGCTGCTGTGGCTGCTCCATGTCTGCTCTGTGGTTCCCACTGAGAGGGCTTGTGCGTGACTGAGGAGGAGTGGGGAACAGGCACCATGAAAACTAGCACAGATTATGCTGGTTAATGCAGAATAATTTGCTCTATCTCTTAGCTGCAGGCTCTAGATTTTGCAGGGTATGAATTCCAATTAAAAGGCAGAGCTGGATCAGTCAATAGTAATAGGTAAGCTATGATGGTTAGTTTGCCAGAATCATGGGTGACGCAGAGCTGAAATGGCAGCTGGGAGATACTGCAGCTGGCAACACTGCAGCATCCCTAAACTCCCTGAGACCCTGGCCTCATGCAGCGTCCCGCCACAGGCCTGAATTTTGTACTGAGATTGCAGAGCCGTACTGAATCTCCCCCTATAGCCTTGCTGCCATTACAGGCAAGATAAAAATGTGAGTCCAGCCCGCTTGCTGTGGCCAGACTACTTGGCTTCATGAGAGATTTGACCTGTTTCAGCCCAAAAAATCATAGAATAACTCGGCATGTATACATTCTAGTGGTCTGGGCTCCAGTCTGAGTGTGAGGTCTGAACTAATGAGACCTGCCCACCCCTACACTTTTCCCAGCAGAGCTCTGTTTTTTTATTTGCTGCTAAAATCTGTACTTGGCTCCTTTCAGTTGGCTTGTCTCCTTAAGACTTCTGCCTGGGAGATCTTGGAGATGGTCACCCAGTTCCAGGGAATCAACAGTGCGTGCTCTAGATAATTGACATGACCTGGGTGGATTTAATTTATGTACAGGTGTGTCATCCATATTGCCCCTAGGCAATATGCCCTATCGCCTGTGTGTGTAGTGTGGGCAGGATCTGTGATGACAGTGGGTCCTGGTCCAGTAGGAGCTGTGCTAATGTCCTACACAGCAGGCAAGCAGCCAGATTCTTCTGGGATGTGATCATAAGGCAGGAAGAGACACTGTCAAGGTAAACCTGCATCTGCTGTAGCCCTACAGATGAGAAAGGACAGGGCTTAAAAGATAGAGAACTGTGTTGTCTAAATAAGAGATTATGTGAAATGCATAAAAACTGCTTGTGGGTCATATATGTTACCTGCTCTAGAGGACTGTTATGCACTGCCTTCCATCAACCAGGGTAAAAAGCCTGACCAAGACTGCATGATCAGCACTGCAGCCTTTGCCAGCTGGTTGGATTCAAAAACAATCTGGGGAAGGTGGGTGCTCTCGTCTTGCTTTTCACAACTTATGCTTCAAGGCCAGGCAAGCCCTGTGAAACTCATGAGTCTATTTTGGCTTTTAGTTCTATCACAATTGTCCGATGAAGTGTTAGGAAATTTTTTTTTCTTCAAGTTCAGGACATGTCAGCTCAGAGTCATTGAGAAGCATGGCTCAGTAAATAGCTCTTTCTGGGTTTTTATTTCAGGGAAAGTTTGAGAAAATGAATGCTTTAATCTTTAGATCTGGAAAGTATTATGTGAATAAGGGCAAAAAGGTTTAGTTTTTTTAGGACATTATATGTTCAAAAGGCTGTGCACAGTGCTAATGCTCAGCCATTAACAAATTGATCTTCAGCCTTTGTGCACAGCTAAGTAGGAAAGTTTTATACTTCACATTTTACAGATAGAAATACTGAGACAAAGTGCCTTGCTTGAGGCTTCCCAGCAACAGATCTGGCTTTAGAGCTCAGCATCTCTCCTTTCCCTGTGTCATTCCTCTAGACAGCACTGCCAAGCAGCAATAAATGAACCGGAGACACCTTTCTGTGAGGGTCTAAAGGAATGTCCATGAAATAAATGTAACAGTCAAAACAAAATGCAGCCCAAAGAGTCCTAGTGCATTCTGAGTGCTGGGGTCTGCAGAGCAAAACCACTGCTATTTTGGTAAAACTAACATCAAAGACTTTAAGTTTTATCATCAACATCGGATCATTGCCCGTCTCGGTAATCACTGGACTGTGTGTTTGATAAAAGAACATTTGAGAACCGCTATGCTGTTATTATATATAATTGCTCTTTACAATGACTGGATATCTCTAGTGAAAATGAATCAGTGATCTCCACTGTAGCAGAATCTATTAAATAATTGGAGAGCATGGCCAGTATCTTTGATGTTGAAAAGAAGAAATTCAATAAGCAGTCTCATTGGGCTTTCTAATGCAGCAGAAAAAAAGGGCTGCAGGCAGGAACATACTGACACTACAGGTCAGTGAAGGTTTACAGATCTGTGTGCTGTAGAAAGGAGGCAGAACCTCGCTGTACGGGGCTGTTGAACCGTTAGGTACCTCAGGGGGTGTCAGAGTATTGTTGTGTAGCCTTCTAAAAATATAAATGGTAGGGCCAGACATAAAATGTTTCTCCCTTGCCCAGATTTGATGAGAGTATCATGCTTCCTGAGGAGACGTCAGAACTGTGCTTCAGCTGTTTGCCACTTGACACTGGTACATTATCCTTGGAAGATTCATTTTCACATTTATTAACCCATTTCTACCTCACAGAGTCACAACTTTCCATCAAAGAAGTGCCTGTTTTTCTTTGAATTAATAGCTCAGATGTATAAGGTGGCCTTCATTACTAAAAGGTATTTCATCTCTGCTAGATGGAAGACAACTGGCAGGTGCTTAGTGCGTTGCCCTGGGAGAGGAGTGCTTGGCTGAAGAAAGCACTAAAAGTCTGTTTTCTCTTCTAACAAGAGGTACCCTGGGATCTTTAATGTGACCATGGGACTGGCTCTTTCTTAAAAAAAAAAAAAAAAAAAAAAGGAAAAGAAAACACAAAACTGCACACATTGCACCTTGTGAAGTGCTCTTTATTTGGAAGGCTGAAGGAGGAAAAGGGATCAAGGTATTTAGGTATTAGGTTATACCTCCTTAATATTCTTGCTAACATTTGTGCTGGCATTAGTCTGTAGAAAAACACATTTGAAGGAATAGTTAAAAAGACTAGGTTAATCATGTTCCCTGTAAAAGTGCATAATAAAACAGGGTGCTGCACCCCAGCTGTGGTGTTATTGCTTCTGCAGTACCCTGAGGGCAGCTGATAGATGATGATGGGACAGCGTCAGAGTCACCACCCCACAATGACGTGGTGGCCAGTGCTTGTACTACAGCTGTTTTATCCCAACCACCCTGAGGAATGAATCAGCCCTGTTGAAGGAAATTGGTCAAGAGAGAGCATGAGTACTCTTTCTGGAAGGTAGGAAACATGGTAGACTTCTCAAGTCCCCTGGGCAGGAAGCCAACCCAGTCTGTCATGCTGACCAGTGCTTAGGGCAGTGGCAGAGCAGTGAGAAAGAAGGCTGTTGTCAGGGTCTGTGAGCAGGAAGGCAGTCTGCTGGAGGGCCCTTTGTCTCAGTCTCTATCAGTCCCAAAGCTGTGTGCCACAGGCTTGGGTACAAGGAACAGAATGGAGTTGCACTCTTGCCTTCACAGGCACATGTCAAATCCTTCTGACTTGCAGGCTATTTGTAAAGCTACTGTCTGTTTTCTGTTGCTTGGTACTGCTTTGAAAATACTCTGGAGAGTGTTATACAATCTGCAACATGTCTCAAGAGGTCACGTTACTGATATTCCACAGCAGTCCATCTCTCATACTTTATTCCTTTCAGAAGTCTTAACCACAGAGATCATTTCAGCTGTAAATTTTGCAGCTGTAATGTTTTAATTTGTAATCTTATTCAGAAGATTATCACCTTTAGTGAGATGCATCTACCATATAACATGGTATCTCAGTGATTCAAGGGCCACATTAATATTTTTTAAAAAAAATTTTTGCTTTTTGTTAAACTGTGTGTGTGGAATTCTAAAAGAGACAGATCTATACTATAGGAGGTAATGCTTTTCAGAAGTCTCAAATGAAGTTGGATTAATGTGAAATCATTTCTCTCACAAAATCTTCTCTTCCATGCCTACCTTTTTCAAGCTTAAGCAAATTAAACAGCAGTCATACACAGATCAAAGAGAATGTTAAACCATAATTTTCTTGACTTTCTGTTTTAGGATCAGTAACTTCTCACCTCAAATGTAGTGCCTTGATTTGCTTGTTGGTACTTCTGTGCTATGCTACTGTATTTCTATTAAAATTGATTTGCAGATTCATGACTCCCCAAAACAGTGGGGAGCTGAAGCCTCCTCATTATAGAAATGGACCTTTGCTTTGGTGATGAGAGAGGGCAAACCTGTACAGGCATATAAAGCTTCAAATATTTCTCCATCTTTTAGATGCATGTTAAAGCATCCCTTACTAGTGTTGTGTTCTCTAGGAAAACGATGACAAGCTTGTATTTTTGGACCAGATTCCATATCCCCATAGTTCGCACTTGAGGTTTACTGGAGAATGCTCATCCATAACACGGAGGATGATCTTTGCTAAAGCACAACTGTGGATAGATTTGGGATTCAGAGCTTTCAGTTCTTGAGGGCTCAGGCTTTAAATTTTATCTCATGTGAGACAGTATGTGAGCTGAACATCAAGCGGGAAACTGGGGTGTATGTGTTCTGGCAGGGGGCTGTTGATGCCTTGCACTGCCTGGTTCTTTGAAGAGATAATCCTCACTGCTATGCAAAATGTTCCACTTGCTCACCAAACAGCATGTCCCAATTATCTCTCCTTTTTTGTTTCCTCTGTTGTGCCTTTTAATCAAAAGAAGTGGTGGCCTTTAGTTTCCAATATGTATTTAGGAGTGTATTTTTCCTTTGATACAAAGTAGTGGCTTCTTTCTTATGAATCCGAGTTTATGAATACCTAAAACACAGATTTCTGGCTTCCACTATACCCATGTCACCTCAGTGTCATGAAATGCTCACAGCTCTCTGGTCTGGTGGTCTCTGCAGGGTGAGATGCTCCAGTAGTGTTGGTGTAAAGGCTTCAGTCCTGTTGGAGCAGGTCCAGAGAAGGCCATGAGGATGCTCAGAGGCTGGAGCATCTCTCCTGAAAAGAAAGGCTGAGGGAGCTGGTCTTGGTCAGCCTGGAGAAGAGAAGGCTCTGAGGAGACCTCATGGTGGCTTTCCAGCACCTATAAAGGGCTCATAAACAGGAGGGAGAGCAACTTTTCTCCATGGTCTGACAGAGATAGGACAAGGAGGAATGGTTTTAAACTATAAAAGGGGAGATTTAGGTTAGATGTTAGGAGGAGGAAATCCTTCACTCAGAGGGTGGGGAGGCCCTGGCACAGGCTGCCCAGAGCAGCTGTGGGTGCCCCATCCCTGGAGGTGCTCAAGGCCAGGCTGGATGGGCCCCGGGCAGCCTGATCCAGTGGGTGGCAGTCAGCCCACGGCAGGGGGTTGGGGCTGGATGGGCTTTAAGGTCCCCTTCAACCCAAACCATCCTATGGTTCTATGATTCCTCTGCAAGTCCCTGTAGGAGACACCTGGTTAGGAGCATGGCAAAGGCAGGGAGGCCTCACTCATGCACCACAGCTCTGCAATTCTTGCAGCAGGATATGCTGGCTATTGCCACTTCAACATGCCTGAACCTCTCTGTGTTGTAACCATGAGAAAACCAGAGTGTGATTAAAGGGTGCTGTTGCTTTTTCCTGTGCCTCAGCTGCATGCAGCTATTTAGCTACAAAAGCAGACTGAGGCCCTCACAACACCCTGGCTTATGGAAACAATGGCCCATTGTTACATGGCTTTTCCCTCCTTGGAGCAGAAAATCGCTGAGCAAAAATGATTTAGATAGGCTACCTCTAAGAAACTCTCTAAAAACCTGTACTCTTGGTGTTTCAGATATGCCTTTTATCTTATCAGCACTTCAGTGCGAAGACCTTCAAGGCTTTAAATTGGCTCATTTTATGTTTATGAAGATTTTCTATATTTTAAAAAATTGTCAGTTAGAAAGCTTACTTGTATATACTGATACTTCAAAAGCGGTAGAGAGATGTATGTTTCAGACAGTCAGGACTCCTGGGGTGAGTTAATTTTAATATTTTGACAGGGAGAAGTTCCATTAAGTTCATATAATTAGCACCAAGTTTTTTATTTATTAAAAAGCTTAACATTTTACTGCATCAAAATTTACTTTAATCATTTTTTTTTGTCTGAAGTCATCTATTTTATACTTAGTCTTGAATGTCTATTCTTGGCTCTATTCTCCTGTTGTAAATTTGAATATATACCCCACATTTATCACAGACTATCTTGTTTTCTGCAGTCTCATTTCATGAGCCACACTGGAATCCTTTGTTTTTGGGACTTGATGATTATCTTTTTTTACTTTTCAGATTGTCCTTAAAATTAGACAATATAGTACATGTGAGATTCATAATTTATAGTCATTTATAAAAATTGTTAGCTTATGAAAATATAAGTAAATTAAAGCAGATTCACAACTCTGTCAAGATAGAACTCTGAATATGGAACAGCACAAGCTGACCTTGATCTACTTTCCAAATGCCATGTAACCAGTCCTATGGCAGTGATGCAGTCTGCTGGATTGGAAAACATGGAGGTGGAATATTACGTGCTCAGCTGATTCCTAGTTCACTGGTAAAGTAACCTCAGCTGTTCTTCTAGCTGTCATAAAGTGGTCCCATAGCTTCTACACATTAACCAGTCAGAGTGGGAAGCACTTGGATCTGTGAATGATAAAGGAAGGCAGTGAGGCCAATTTAAGCCCCAAGCAATTAAGAATCTGATTTTAGATGAATATGATACGAAAGATAAGGGTAAAACTGAGATATGGTGTGATACTGACAGCATTTAGAGCACTACTGTCAATCTTTGTGAAATGTAGGTTATATGGAAAGATTTGAAAGAAGAGAATGAGAGTGCTTTACTGACAAGAGAGAGAAGGATGTTTAAATGTGAGAACTTTGCTTTGAAGAAGATAGCAAGTTTAGAGAAGGAGCAGGCAGAAAAAAGGAAGATGTATGAGCAGTTTTTAAGCAGATGCTAATGTCTGTGGTGTTTAAGAAATAGAGAGTCTAATGACATATGTGAAAATTATTTTGGAAAGTATTGCAGGAAAAACTAACGATGTATTTTCTATGGTTATCAGTCTCTCTATCCCACTCTCTGAACCAGAGTTTTATTTAATTGGTTAAAGAACGAGATACTGTCCTGTATGTATTTGGAGTTTAAATAATTTGTTCATTATTTTCTGTGTAAAAAGGAATAAGGAAAATCTAAAGATATTTTAGAAATTCAGATTCATATTTTCAAACTAGTTAAACATGGTACTGTATGATGTGGCATGCTCTTACTCATCCACTTAGTGGAATTACCCTATTTGCTTGTTTTACTGATTAAATTTAAATTCTCTCAGGGTGGGCCTGTAAATTAAGTAACAAGATAGAGAACTGTATTTTCATCATGTTCTTGAATCAGAACACTAGACGGTTCTTTACTTGTTGCTTTATTTAAAAAAGTCTCTTGATAGCATTTACTTATGCTATTTCTGTTTTGTGCATTGTCGTGGTTAACAGGGTTTGGGATTACTGCATATATAAGTGAGCTAGAAATACTTCAAAGTTTGGAATATCCTTATGAGGGAACCGTGGATTCTGGAAAGTCAGTTCTGCATGTGGCATTTGGCTGTTTAGATGCTTCATGTTGTTATATCGTTGTATGTAATACCTAGGCCTTTCTCCACTTGTTCAGGGAGAAACTTATTCTTGCTGCTTCTTTGTCTCCTCCAGTCCAAGTGCTACACATTTAGGAACTGATTCATGCTGTAAAGCCTAATGAAATGTCTTCAGTTGCTAGGAACCTCAGAAAGCTGAGAGCAAGTTAAAAGGAGGCAACAGATGCATGTAAACTGGGAGAGAGCTGAGGACTCAGTGTCCTGTTGAGGATTTCTGTCTGCATGTCAGCTCTTTAAACCCACTCAGCTGTTTCTGGTAGACTGGCATAATGAAAAGTGAGGCCACAGCTTTGCAGCTCAAGTTAAATGCATGCTGCTGTTCTGTGCTGGTAAGACAATCATTATATCTTAATGGCATATAACAGCCAGGACTATTTTCAGTTGTTCAGCCATTCCTGTTGGGAGTTAAGAGGACTGCAAAGTGAACCCAGGCAGTAGCAGACCTCTAAGGAATACAAATAACTTAATCAAGGCTGTTTGTTGCCTGCCAGGCTCAGTGGCTAATGCAGAATAAAGGACTGGTGTGAGGGCCCTGGATTTCTCCCAGACAGTCTCTCCTTAGGAATTTCTCCAAAGAAAAGAGGGATATAAACATAGGACAATGAGAGCACCCTGTTAATTCTTCAGGGGTACAGAAGTTCATCTCTGATAAACTATTTAGCTGAAAAATGGATGGGAGCCCAGCTTGTCCTGAAGACCTAAATTTCACAGAGGTGATTGCAGCGGACATTTGGCAGCTTTCTTCTAGTGTTTTCTGTTAGCATGTGTTACTGATTACTCTGATCTAATAGCCACCTGATATTTGGTGCTTCAATATGCCTGTGCATAGGCATATGAATAACAATATTTTACTTGGCCTGCAGCTGTGGTGTCTTGTTAATTTTTCCTTGTTATTTGATATTGAAAGCATCAATTACTTTTATCCACTTCTGTTTTTCAGAAAATACTATATTTTTGGGCCTAGGTTTCTTAGCTATCTTAGGGCAAGACCTCTCTATGCAGGAACAATCAGTAGAGTCTCGTGGTGGGTGCCTGTATAGGTAAAAGGACAGGGTTGCCTACTTTTGATTGGTGTGTATAGAGCCAGCTGAGCATCTGGAGCCCCTTGAAATTGGCATGTTGGACATGCTAGCATGTCTTTTGCTAGCAACTGGAAACCTCAGATGACATGATCAAACATTATGTCCTAGCCTTTCTGTGCTCTGTACATACCTGAGGGATCAAGGGTGATAATTTTTAAGCAAACCACCAAGTTCCACCTCCTAAAACCTTTGGTTTACAGCCCTCTGCTAAGCACACTCTTACTCTAAAAGACATCCTCCAGAAGATGTGGAGGACAAGGATGGTATCACTACTTTATTAGATAGTAAGGGAGTATTCATTGCCACCTTTGTCTGAGGAAATGGAAGCTTATGTCTACCCTGTACATTCATGCAGCTCTAATTGTAGTGCTTCCTTTCAAGTTCCTTTCCACACAACCCAACATCCAAAAAAAAAGCCCTGTCAGTCGGTAGGAAAGTGTTTCCTGGATGTGGAATATAAAATATGGGCAATTTGTTTCAGTATTTCTTTGCAGTTTGTCCACAGCAGATTACACATGGGCTTAACCATCATGCACAAGTATCATCACTTACATTTCAGGGCAGAGTACTGTTTATTTGTAATCACTTCCTTTCCCTGCTGCCTTGATTCCAAGATTTGTATTCCAACTTGTGTCACAAGTTCAGCTTACACTTAGCTATGAGCCTGGTGCTTAGGACACTTTTTAGGCAAACAGCAGATTTTTCTTTCTTAAAAGGAAAACAAAACCATTTGTTTTGTTTCATTCACAAGTCTAATGCATTGCTCTCTCTGCCCCTTCCCCTTATTAATAAAGAAAATGGGGGATACATCTGCTTTTAATTTTTGAAGGCTTCTTACCAGCATAGGCAAAATTGAAAGATACCTATACCAAAAGAGGAAGATGGCTGAACATGGAAACATGCAGCAACAGCTCTTCTCTGTGTCTCTCCTAACCACCACTGACCTCCTGACATTGAGCAGGAACTTGCAAGCTTTGCTTTTCTCATCGTGTGTGTTGTTTTGTTTTCCAGAGTGGCATTTGCCAGTTAGGACACTGCTTGGAACTGTGTCACTCTCTTTACTCTTCCACAATGACCCATCACTCTGCTTTTCATCAACCTGCTCAGTACATGCAATAATTATTTTCTTTGCACCAGTAGCAGAAGGAGCCTGGGTAAACATAGTCACAGGTAGGGAGAAAGGTGGGCTACTAGGCAGCCCACTGAGAGCAGCAGGGAGCTGCACTCTATTGAAACAAACATGGTAACCACCCACAGCAATGGTTGAGCTGAGGTAGAAACTCAGACTGAAGAGCCACAATCTTTCCAGGCTAATTGCATACACCCAGACAGCTGCCCTGAGGAGTGACAGAACTGCCCCAGACCCTTTTATGCGGGGAACTCCAGAATCAGGAAGTTCTCCAGGGACCCAAGGGCAGAGGGGGATGTCATGGGTGCAAGTGTGCCCAGCCTGATGAACTTTTTGAACAGGTGGCCAGGCAGCATAGTATTCAGGGAATCAGAGAGAGAGATTGATGCCTAGAATCATCACTGAAAAAGGTTAAAGGGTCTTAGTTACTGGGGATTTCTCACTGAGACACACTGAGACACACTCATTTGTCACCCAGATAATCTGTCCAGAGAGGTTTGCTGCCTGTCAGGGGCCTGCATTCAAGACATCAGGAAGAGGCTACTGGGTATGATAAAGCTGGAAGATTACTATCTGCTCCTGCTCCTTCAGGTTGGGTCACAAGAGGATGCAAACAGGAAATTACAAAACTTTGTGACCCTTGGGAAGATGTTAAAGGGATTGAGAGCATGGGTGGTGTTCTCCTCAGACCTCCTGGCTGGTGTCTGGGACCCTGGCAGAAGCAGGGGAATACATCAGTTGATTGAATGGATGCATGCATAGTGTCATTCTCAGGGTTTTGGGTACTATGATCTTGTGCGCACCTTTGAGATACCAGGCACGTTGATGTCAGATGGGATGCAGCTGGCAAGGAGGGGCAAGAAGGTTCTGGGCAGCAAGCTGGCTAGGCTGATTAGCAGAGCTTTAAACTAGATTTGACGGGGGAAGGAGATGTACTTCTGAGTGACAGAGAAGAGCCAGGAAACACTGTCACCTTGGGAAGCAGCAGGGGGAATCCTCAGATTTGCCCCAGGTGAATTTGGGAGGGCTCCTTCAAGAAGGTAACATGGCCAATAGACCAGCTGAATTGCCTTTACACCAATGCACACAGCACGGGAAATAAACAGGAGGTGATGGAAACCATGGTACAATTAGAAAACTATGACCTAATTGCTATCACAGAAGCATGGTGGGATGAATCATATAACCGGAGCATGATGATAGGTGGCTGCAAGTTTTTTAGAAGTGATAGGAAGGGCAGCGGAGTTGCCCTCTGCTAAGAAGTGGATAGATCGTGAAAAGCTGACTCTGAAAAACAGCTATGATCAGATTGAGAGCTTGTGGGTTAAAATTAAGGACTGGACCAATGAGGGACATCTGGTGGTTGGGATCTACTACAGGCTGCTCTTGGGTCAGGGCAATCCCAGATATGTATACAGAATGGGAGAAGAATTCCTTGAGAACAGCCTTGCAGAGAAAGACTTGTGGGTCCTGGTAGATGAAAGGTTTGACATGAGCCAGCAGTGTGTGTCTGCAGCCTGGAAGGCCAACTGTATCCTGGGCTGCTTCAAGAGAGGGGTGGCCAGCAGGGCAAGGGAGGTGATCGTCCCCCTCAGTTCTGACTTCATGAGGTCCCACCTGCAGTGCTGCATCCAGGCCTGGGACCCCCAGCACAAGCAACACATTGAGCTGCTGGAGCAGGTCCAGAGGAGGCCACAAAGATGGTCAGAGGGCTGGAGCACCTCTCCTACAAAGATAGGCTGAGGGAGCTTGGGTTCATCAGCTTGGAGAAGAGAAGGCTCTGGGCAAACCTCATTGTGGCCTTCCAGTACCTAAAGGGAGCTTATAAACAGGAGGGAGACTGACTTTTTACATGGTTTGACAGTGGTAGGATGAGGGGGAATGGTTTAGGTTAAAAGAGGGGAGATACAGATTAGATATTTGGAGGAAATTCTTTACTGAGTGGTGAGGCCCTGTCACGGGTTGCTCAGAGAAGTTGTGGATGCCCCATCCCTGGAGGTGCTCAAGGCCAGGTTGAATTTGGCCCTGGGCAGCCTGATCTTATGGTGGCAACCCTGCCCATGGCAATGGGGTTGGAACTGGATGATTTTTAAGGTTGTTTCCGACCCAAGTCATTCTATGATCTCAAGTGGCAGTGTGGTGGATGTACCAAGCCATGTCAGATAACGGTGGGAAAAAATTTCCATCTGCAGAAGGAAAAGGGGCAGAGGTTGTTTGGGCTTATGGGACAGAGTCTGCTTTCTTTGGAGCATAGAAACCTGGTCAGCCACTTGGGAAGTGTCATCCTCAAATAGAACTGTTGCTTTGTAAATATTGTTAAGTTACAAGCAAAATTAAGGCAGTTTAAAAAGCATGATCTTATTTACATTAATATAGAGAACAGCAAATTTAGGTGATTTCTGAGGGCTGAATTTCCAGGCTAGAATTTGGTATCTTTGAGGGTTTCTTTTTATTTTCTTTTAACATGTACTTGTTTTCCCTTTTCTGGTAATTACTTGATGTATTTATTTGTATTTCATGCTTTGAATGATATGGCTAGCCTCACAAACTATATTGTCTGCCTGTAAATATTCTACATAACTCAACTTTTTCTTTTTTTTGCTCTTGAAACTTCCTTCATTTCATGATATTTTGAGGTTAGTATTTTAAGTACTAGTTGTAAAAACAGAACTACAGTAAAATGGGAGGTGTGAAGTCTTAATAAAAGTATTCCCTTTTTAACTTGTTGAAGTTCAGCTAGTTTTATTTTATATGAGTGAAAGGAAGAACAGGGATTTACTGAGTAAACGTGCTGTTAAGCTCCTACAGCTTAAGAATATATCTGATGTATACTATGTTGACAATTTGTTCTGGCAGCTCTAATTCTCAGGTTGCAGAGTATTTTGGCTTTACCCACTGGAGAAAAAGTTAGGGTATAAAGGCTTACATCTCATGTACAGTCAGTAAATATCAATTAAGGTTATTCTTGAAGAATTTTGACATTTGTTGTACGCCCTTGACAACCAGATTGACATGAGAGACTATGGTTGCTCCTAAGCAGCTGTTAAGTCCTATTGTATCAATGATCTGTGAACTAAACAGAAGTCGACTGATAGACTGTAGCTTACTTTGAAGAAACCATCATGGGCCATTGGGTCAAAAATGGCCTTTTGAGAAGGGGACTAAGCATAAATCCGTAATACCCTGAAAGGAAAATTAAACAGCCTCAGAAACATTTGGATTGTATTTGAAAACTTTAATGCTTTTCAGAATGTAAACCCTTAGAGGTAGGGCTCAGGCTTAATATGCATCTGTAAAGTACCAGACACATCTAGAGGCGAATAATCACCATCACCCTGATGGTGTATGAATAAATATGCTATATCTACAGCTCTGAGTAAGATGGACTAGTACCTTACCCCAAAGGTGTGTGGTATGCTGCAGTCCAAGCTACATGAGCAGATGGACCAAACCTACACTTAAGTGGTTCTTCAACCTGGGAATACATTCTGTGTCCCAAAGTGCTTTATTTTATAATATTTTGTGCTTTTCTCAGTTTGAAATATCATATATTGTCAAAGACTTTGTTGCAGCCTAGCAGAATGATTGTTCTTTGTCATGAACCTTCTGGATTGGTAATAAACAATTGCGTAAATAAAATTCAAAACCTGCAAAGTCTCATCTATATCATTT
This sequence comes from Alectura lathami, assembly GCA_013399715.1. Lineage (NCBI taxonomy): Eukaryota > Metazoa > Chordata > Aves > Galliformes > Megapodiidae > Alectura > Alectura lathami. The sequence continues at coordinate 213,151 of VXAV01003969.1, forward strand.
CTGGAGTGATAGGCACTTTGATGGGGAAGGATAGATGAAGCAGTCAAAACTGTCAAGGAAAAGAGCTAGGAAACTGCTAGTCTTGGATGGTCAGAGTCCAGTGCCTAAGATTGCTTCCTGGAACCTGTAAAGTAGCGGTAATAAACTTCCCTTCAGAAACCTGCAGTATCGCAGACTATTTTGTTTGTTTCTCTGAATTAGTGAGTTTATTGGGTCATATTCTCTCCACACCTGGCCTATTGCATTTTGAGCTAGCTCATAAAATCCCCATTCAGGACTCTCTTGGGAAGGTGCAGGAAGGAAACAGCTGCTTGTGACAGACAAAGCTTTGTGTGCTTCTGGAAGGTGTTGAGCATTACAGAAGTACAAGGCTTGTATGGGAAAAGTCACATTTCAGAAGAAAAATATTTCCTACATACAAATGGCAAAAAATTTTGCTTTTAGGTGTTGCAATAGTCCTTTGAATATATATAAAAAAAACAGTGGTGGGCATCTTGAAAACTCGCAGCAGGACTGTGACAATCATTGTCATAATACTAGGAACCTCATCCCGGTGCAGCAGTAACAGATCTAAAGGCTTCGTATTTATGCAACAGATTCCTCCCCACCCTGATAAGAAGGAATTCTTTATGCTTCATTACCAGTCACTTTCGTCTGTCTTGGCATCAACTGAGCAGACAAGCGTGTATGTGAAAGCAGTGAAGAAGTTTCTACTGCCATGCTACAGGTGCAATTTAAATTACTTCAGTTGCCTTTGATCCAGACATTTGAATTGGGCTGTTTCCCTCTGCTATAGTGGCTATAGAGAATGTACATTCCACACTTGTACTGTTCTGAAAAGGGATTTTTTGTTCAAGGCTGGAACACAAATTTTCCAAAAGACCATATTTGTTTATTTCTAAGGAATTGCAGTGAATTAGTAGAAAAAGTTAGTAAGATTAATAGTCTTAATTATCCACTATAATTAATAATCACAAGAAAGTTTCCCCTAGCTACTTGCACAAATTGTTTTTTAAAGTAGAGATGTCCCTGTAATACTAATTGGTTATGAGTTTATGCATTTAGAGCTGCTCATCCTTGTACCTATAATGAGGTTTCATCTGTATGTTGATGAAAAGTGGAGCGAGCACTTCCTTTTTATAGTAGATCCACATAAAGCTGATGAATGATGGGTGATTTGCTTATGAAAGATATCCTGAAGTAAGACAACTGCCAAGCAAAACTTTCTCAAGTTGCAAAAAGAAATCTGAGGAGCAGCGAACACATTTTTGTTTCTGAGAGTCTATTAAAAAAGAAAGTTGCTGAATACTGAGAACAATTTTCTTTGGAAGATATATAGAGAAAGGAGACAAATGCCAAATGGATTTCTCTGTAATAATGAGATGAAGAGAAAGCTAACAGCTACAGCATAGATGGCTTGCCCTATGCTTATTAAAATTTATAGAGGAGAAACTAATTGTTCACTTTTGGAAGCTCAGTCAATGGGCCAAAGATATTTGCATGATTATAAATACTCTTGAGCATGTGGTGTTAGTATACGTTACTTGGTTAGTCTAAGTATCTTGCCTAGCTGATAGTTTGCCAAAAGAAGGGATGCAACATTTTTGCTCTTGGTTATGCAGAGATGCTCCATGAGCACCTCCAAAAAAGGCCATTTTATTAGCAGATAGTACTTGCTGCTTGGCTGAGTTAGAGCAGTATGAGACCATAATGACACTTAAGAGTTCCAAGATCAATTACAGCAAAACAGCTGATTTATATTGGGTTTATGCAGCTTTATTTAACTGGTACTGCTAAAGAGTTTGGCTGGGCAGGGAAAAATGTGTTTAACAAAAACTGCTGTAACTCTTTGTTACTGTGGGTTTGACACTGAACATTTCTGTGTGCATCTCTGGTATTAAAAGCGCTGCAGCCTGTAGGAAAGATGTGTCAGACAAAAAACAAGGATTGCTGGAGATGAAAGGGCACAGAGCAGTGCCTACCTGCAGTGCTCCTCCTTGCCTTCGTCCGTGGGAGCAGAAGGATTTGGCTTCCCTGGCCCATAGTAGATCTGTGACTTCAGGGGAGGCATTACGTGGTTTAAGAAGTGAAGCTTCTTTCTTCTTACCCTTTCTGGGTAACATTTATTTCTTAATTCAGGGGTTTCTGCTCTAAGTCTTTTATCTTTTGCTTGCTCACAATTTGTTTGGGACTACAAGGAAGGATATTGCATTTATTTGCTATTTATACCCTCTGCTGTATATTTTGGGAAAAAGCAGGAGTGGGAGGCAGGTGCTTGGTGCTTTCTCTGGCCTGGCTGCAGTATCCTGTGTTGCAGAGATTTTTTTTTGGAGGGAGAAAGGGATGAAGGCCACCCCAGGTAGAAATAAGATTGTCTGGAGGGACGTGGTGTGCAGAGGGCAGAGCAGAAGGTGGCCAGAGGAAGAAAGTAGAGTAAGGCAGGGGAGTTGCTTAGGGGAACAGAAGCGCCATTGAGGTAATAGCTTAGCCTAAGAAGATGCAGTGTACAGGGGAAGCCAATAATAAAATGACTTGCAAACAAATCTCTCAGTGACAGATCTGAGCTGTTAGAGCTAGCATCTGCTCTGGGAAAAGTGTTAGCACTTTTTAAGAGAAGTCACTCATACCTCAAAACTGTGCTTAACTGAGGAAACAAATGCTTTCAGACATAGAAAAATACTTTTTTTGATTTTTTTTTTTTTTAATCTCCTGATGCATTTGAGATGCTTGTTAAATTTTTGCTTCTGTTACAGCAGATGGAGAGCACATACTCTTCCACAGTTCAGCAACTCCTTGCAGACCCTTTTCCTAATTACTCCAGCCATGCATATGACTTCAGGAGAGAAAGAGTGGGAAACACTATAAAACTATCTTCTAAAAGCAAAGGAATATTCTCTTCTTTCCTGTGAGAGTTCTGCTTGGTAGCTCAGGATGGCCCTGTTCCAGAGCGAAGGACCTCCACCCCCTACTTTCACCCAGAACTTACCCTCCTTCTTTCAGGTAGCTAATCAGACTGTGCAGCCAGAAAAGTTATGTGTTTTCTGTTGTGGCTCAGCTGTCTGATGGTAGAGGAGTGCCTACCATTCAGATGTAAGATCTGCAAGAACAATGGTTGGAATAGCGTTTGATCACAACTTGGTGATAAAATACGGATTGTATAACTAAAACAAGTAGATCACAAATACCTCTGCTTTTCAGACTGAGACTCAGCTGCTCTTAAATGCACAATGGCTTGACATGTTTATATGCTCTTTTTTTTTCCTTGCTAAAACTTACACTTACATAAGGTACAGCCCATCCCATCCTCTGCCATCCTGATGCCTATCGCATACATTGCAACTCCAGTCACGGGTCTGTCCTCCTAATGACATGCTTTGGCAATGTCATAGCCCTTCTTCATGTACTAGTCTGGTTTTCTCTGAAGCCCTGAGGTAGGCAGAAGAGGATTCTGTATCTTTGCTGTGAGAGAAAAGTGCTTGTTGAGTATCTGGGGTGGTGATGCCCTGGTGTTGCTGCATTGCCCAACCCTATTTCTAGCAGTTCCTTCAGAGGCTCCTAGGCGGTGTTTCCAGGGTGCAAGGGCTACAGATCAAACCGCTACATCTCCTAGCATGCTCTGGACTGTGTCTTTAGCCTCTTCCCTCCTATCGCTTTTCTGATGAAACCCTGTGTTAACATCTAAGAACTAGAAGTTACCACGGTGGCTTCTTTTATGAAGAAAATCAGAGTGCATCTTTCTATCCTACAAAACTGTATACCACCTGACAGTCCCCAGGGGCATCATTCTTTACCAGGAGCACACACTTCAGTTCTTGGTTCCCTTTCATGTATACCAAAAGGAGCATTTCCATGCAGAGTTCTTTTGTGTAACTCAGTTTCCATTTTTGGTTTAGAAGCTGCCTTAAAATCCAAAGACAGAAGTATGGTGTTTTATTATAATTATTATTCGTCTTTTTCCTTTTTTTTTTTTCTTTTGCCACACCGGTGAGGGGAATTTGAATTTCTTCTAGAAGAAACTGCATCCTCTGTATTAGGGTCACTCCTACCTTATTTTCTCACCTGTATCTGGGCAAAAGTATGTAAAGAGAACTGCATTAGGAGAAGCCTGTAATCCAAGTCCCATCACAAAAATCAGAATCACTCTCATTCTAGGCAGCTCCTGGTACTTGACCATTTATTTCCTTTATTCTTCTTCCTGAAATAACACATAATGGATGCACCTGTCCAGTGATGCAGAGAAAATGAGGGCACTGCATATAAGCTAAGTAATGACTCTCTAGCCCTAAATGTTTCCCCCAGTGCTCTGCTCCCCAGTGAGTAGTGGTACATATTCTTTGTCTCTTTCTTCTGAAGCAAGACTCAATTTAGTTTCCTCAAATGTGTCAGCTGCTGTGATTGCTTTATTACAGTCTTACACCACTCATAGCTTATCAGATTTTAAATTACCATATAAATCTACATAGTTAGACAATATAAGAAGCATCATTTTAAATGTATCTAATCTCATTTTCAAAGTTAGATAAGAAACAATCAACACTTTAGAGCGAAAGTGATACCCCTAAGCAAGAAAATGGGAGCTTAACGAAATTATCTGCACTAATCATCATTAACTGTAATAATACATGCGAAACAAAAAACACTGGTGTAATTAATTGTAACACCTAGAGGGTGAAAAGAATCAGACAAAAAAAAATCTTCCCATATTACACATTGTTTGTTAATTCTACAACATGGTATTATAAGGGATTGCTAGGCTAGCTATATATGCTAATACTTCTTAAGTTTTACCAGAATAATTGTAACGCATTGTGTGCAGTATGACATGGTGGACATGGCATAACCTCTGTGAATTTTGAACTCCCAAAGTGGAGAAAATTAAAAAGGAAGCTAGCAACAGTTCTTGGCTGGAAATCTGTGTACACGCTGGAAAGCTTGATGACAGCAAAAAGAAAACCTGCTGCAACTACAGACCTGGGGGTAATGCTTCATTAATATATGGGAGGAAGGTGCTTTGGAAAAAAACTTGTGTGTCATGGGAGTGCTTTGGCAGGAGTTGTACCAATGAAACAGATCAGGAAGACTGGTTTTGAATTTTATTAGTCATCTGAAAGCAAGCTCTCAGAAGTCCTGTTACTGACAAAGCATTCAGTCTGATTCCTTAGGTGAGAAATGAAAGGAGAGATGCATGCCTGAGGCCAGAGTGGCTGAGATACAGTAAACATGACTTTGACTGCATAGATCTAGGTCTTAGCAGTTGTCTCTGGAGCACGCCAGACAGCAGTGTGGTCACTGAGCAAGAATTTGACCTCCTGTGATCTCAACAGTGTTTCACAGGCGCTGCTCCTCTGTTAGCGGCCTGGTGGCATCGGTGCTCTCCCAAATTATGTGCTCACTTGTAACTGTGGTGCTATGGAAGCACTTCTAGTTGCTTTGCTACTAACTCCTGCTCTGAATGCACAAGGAGGCTGTAGTGTTTTTTTCAATTGTTTTCATGTTTTTTTGCTCAGGTTGACTCTGCTTGTTAAATATTCAGTGCACGTCCAGGACTGTAAGCCTTCCTCTTGTTAAAAGTACCATTCAACAAAGTGAATGAGAATTGATGTAATTGAAGCTTAAAATAATGCGACTTGGCCCAACACATATGAAATTTAGCATAAGCAGGATGAAAGGAATTGGACTTCTGAGGAGAGATCACAGTGCTGCCCATCAACTGGATGTATGGCTTTGTGCTAGAAAAGCCTGTCTCCACCAGCATGTAACTTTTGGCTCCGGGAGTCATGCTGAAGTTTTCTGAGGCCTGCCTATGCTTTAGACTGATTAATGCGTGGACACGAGTTTGCATTAAAAAAAAAAAAAAAAAAAAATTGTTTTCAGCTGAATTATGTTCCTAAAAGGAAAAACAGGTTTTTCTCTGCTAAGTTAAATACAAGCACTTCACTGAGAAGCTGTAAATCTGCTATAACAAGGGGGAAAAACCTGTCAGATGTACTCAGGCAAAATATTCAAATAGTGTGGCTGATGCTTCAGAAAAGATCAGCTTGTGGTCAGTTTGTAGCCTCCTGGATCCTGGGAGCTGGGGCTGCAGAAGGCAGTGTGAGTGCTGATGGCATCTGGTGACCATGTGGAGGTCCAGATCCTGGTGCAGAGCAACTCTCGTGCTTCTTGCAATGCAGGCATTAGCATGGAGAGACCAGCTGTGGCACACGGCAGCAGATTGGGAAAGGGGAATACTGGCATCTTTAGGGGCTGCCTCCTCCTTGGGTGTCAGGAGAGGATGTGCTGGGCAAAAGCAGCTTGCACTTCCTTTCTTCTCCCACCTTACTCGTGTAGCTGCAGCACTGTGCCACAGCATGAGACACCAGGTGTCTGATCCTGCTGCTGGCAGAAGGGAATGGGAGGGAAGGGGGTGATGGCCATGGCTGGCGGCAGAGGTTATGCGTTGCTACATGTGGCTTACTGCCTGCCCTGCCAGCTGCTGCTGGTGAGAGAATTCTCTGCTGGGAGGGGTGGTGGTGGTCAGCAGCCTTAGGTGCAGTCCTATACTTTCCTTCTTCCTCTGTTTGACCAAGTGACATTGCTGAATGATTTTGAGAAAAACTTCTGAGGGCATGCCCAAGCCTCCAAAGGTAATTAGGAAAAAAAATACTCTATGCTGCATCAGGAAAAGATAAAGCCCCTTGCATCTGTAAACTCACTTGGCTTTATTGGCCAAGTGTCGGTTTATCTGGTGAACTGTCTCAAATGTAAACAGTGTTCAAAGTTCAGATCACTAGGCTTGTAAACAACTGGAAAGCACTGAGTACTTATGCTGGGAGATACTTAAAAATTATTTTTAATAGCAGTATCTGAGAACCTATGCTTTGTGCTTTGGCCATCCTTTATTATTACTTTTTCTTGGCTTACAAGTCAAGTTTGCCTGTTCATGTGAAGATATTTCATTGAGACAAGAAAAAAAAAAAATATTAAAATGTGGAACTGAAGTCTGAGAAGTCTTATAGCTTACTCTTTTTCCAAAACCAGGAGACCCTGTAATTCCACCCCCTCTCCCCCCCTTATAGTGGAAATTCTCTTTGTAACTTGCTATTTTACAGAAATAATTCTGGCTGACTCTATCCATTTTCTCATTTATGATTATGCACTGTATTTGAAACTGCAAACCTACTGCAAAGTGAAGAAGCTGGGCACTTTTTACTTTGATGCTAGCTCTGCTTTTTGATAAACTTACAGAACATGAACTCAATCTGTCTGGCATACAAAATTCAGTGCAATATACGTAGGAAATTGTAGGTTTCAGTTGAAATGTTATACTTGAGCTTAGGCACAGCAAACTGGTCTGCCCAGTCTCTTTTCCTTAAACATCAAAAATGATTAAACATTCTCAGGTGAAAAGTAAAGGACATCTATACACTGTCTAATAGAAATGACAAGCTATAAAAGTGATGGTGTCAACAGTTTGGTGTATGATAAGACTTACTTGAAAATAGACTATCTGGCATGCCAACTCTTTATCTCCTGATAAATGTTCATAAAGACCTTGTTCACTATCTCTGGTTGTCATGGGTCATCAGATTTTTTCTTTATTTGTTTTGGCCCCCTTTCTGTTTTGGCTAGTTCAGATGACCAGTCTCAGAATTTAGGAGAGGAAGAAAAGTGATGAAATATTGCTCTAGTTGCTTTTAGTCTATATTATGACAGATTTTCTTTCTGATATTCATTTTCCTTCTGACATCTTATCAGATTACTGCAACTTATTTTTAGGCCAGGAAATTGGATGAAAAGTCGAAACTGGTGTACAAAGGAGGCCTGCTTTTATTGCTAATAAATGGAAGAAGCATTTGCTACTATGGTGTAACTAATGTAAGCTGCCTCTGCTGCAAAGCCACTTTCTAGCCTGTCAGCCTCCAGGTTGCATTGTGTTTTTCTGTCCTAGATGCAGATATTGCCATTTGCCCTCGTTGAAACTCCTGAGTTCTCCTGTTGGCCCTTTCTCTCAGCTTATCACGGCCCCTCTGGATGGCAGGCCTGCCCTTTGGTGTCAGCCTTTTCTCCTGCTACCGTCTGTTGCCATCCACAAACTTCCTGAGGTTTGCTCCCTGCCCCTATCAACCAGCTCACTTGTGAAGATGGCTAACACCATTAGCTCCACCATCAAACCCTAGGAAATACCAGTCACTAAAAATTAATAAATAAAAAAAAAACAAAAAGCCACAACCCTGTGACTGGCAATTAGACTTTGAGATGTTGACCCTGAAAGTCTAGCTAGTGTTAGTACACCTGTTCCGCCCCAGTCATTTTAACTTATCTGCCAGGTGATGGTAGTGAAAGTCTCTAGGAAGCAGAAATAGATGACGTCCTCTACTTGTAAATCTGTACTGGCTGTTCCCAATCACCTTCCTGTCCTTCACATGCATAAATGTATCTTGTGAGAGCTTGCCAAATAATTTTCCCACGCAAGTGTGCCTGAATGGCTTGTAGTTCCTTGGATCCTCATCCTGCTGTTCTAGGTGTGTTTTTGATTCTTTGTTTGTTTGTTTGTTTTGGAGGGTGGGGAGAGAGGTGCTGGTTGTGTGTGTGGTATTTCTTGCTTTTAAGATAATGTTAAGGTACTGTTTGCTTTCTTCTACTCATTGGGGACAATGTGAGTCACATCGGCCTCTTGAAGATGATAATGTGCCCTCATGGTGATGCTGGCTAGCATGCTTGGGTGTTCTTTGTCCAATTCCATGAACCAGCATCTGTCTGGTTTATTCAAATCTCTCACATTTTAATTCTCCTCTGTGGGGTAGTTCCTGTCTACCTCAAATTTTGTTAGCTGTCAATGGGACTGAGAGCAGACCTCAGTAAAGACTGATGCAAAGGAGGCACTAAATGCCTTGGCCTTTTCTATGTTTCTCACATATTATTTACTTCCCCTCTTGGCTGCACGCTTACATTTTCCCACCTCTTCATTCTGCTGCTGATGTACCTTTAGACCCCTTTGTTCCTCTGCTCAGCTCTCAACAATTTCAACCCTAGCCTAGCTTTTCCCACCCTGAATCCAACCTTGCACCAGTGACCCCTTTCTTGTAGTCTCTCTGTGCTCGCGCCTTCCCCATGCTTCCTTCTAGCGTCTGGACTCAGGATTTACCAGTTCAGACAGGGTGCTGCTACCCTGTTTTATCAGGGGCTTCCTGTCAGCCCCCAGCAGTCCTCACTGTTCAAAGAGGGGTCTGTTACTTTTTCAGAAGCCCAAATCCTGCCAAACACATGTGCAGCAGAGACAGTCCTTGGGTCCGATGGAGAAGGCTATGTAGCAGCCTGAACATAGTTGAGATTTGAGGATGGCAGAAGGGTCCTTGTGAGCTGACTCTGAATCCAAGTGTGTGGAGACCTTTTCTGGCAAAACTCTGTTCAGATACTGCTAACATTAGAGCAAAGAAATCCTTTCCTATTGATTGACTTTATTTTATTGATTTGGCAGGGAGCTTTGCATCCCTTCTTTGAAACACAGGTGAAACCCCAGCCTCAAACTTTCTTCACAAGTCTTCTCCTGATCTTCATGAATATGAATGAGCAATACTTTAATTTTCCTTCAACCCCCTGTTCCCTCTATT
>VXAV01003969.1:226685-246923 GCA_013399715.1 Alectura lathami
TAGCAAATTGTAGACTTTTTTTTTCAAATCTTGTTGACTCAGCTACTTTGACAAAAGTAGTTGGAGTTGGAGAGGGGAAGCAAAAGGGACAGTTGGCAAGTAGGCTCTTCTCTTGAACATTCTAATAAGCCAGGTGCAGCTTGAGGATTTTTTTCCCTTGTGTGACTGTACAACCCTAAACAGAATCAAGTCTGACTATAACCAAAAAATATTTACTGTCATATTAATTCTTTACTCAAAAAATTAACTGAACTTAGAAATTAACAGTGGATTTCTTTCTACTGATTTTCTTCTCCCCAGTTAGAAAATAAACCCTCTTCTGCAACTATATGTAGCTGCTTAGCCTGTAGGAAGAGAAGTAAAAGTATGTTGAATGTAGTATGATGGACATTTTCAAATCTCTGTTTCAAACACATGAATTCTTATCTATTGTATGATTGCAACTAGCTAGCTAGTGTTGGTGTTGTCTGACCTTAGTGCAGGTAACATTTGCACTAAGCATTATAGATGTTAAGTAGGATGCATCATATACGATCAGTAGGTAGAAAGATCCCTGGACCATTAGTGCAGATTATTTTTTTTCTATCCTTTTTAAGAAAGCCATGTTTTAGCCCTACCTATAGTTTTATGTCACAGCCTTTAGTTTGTTCCTATTCAATCTCCCAAACATTATCTTTTTCTCCTGGAATAACATTTTTTAAAGCAGAAGGTGGACATGAGGAAAGGCCTTCAGCTCTCCTAAACATTTTCTTCATGATCCATTGGTGTTGGCGTGACATATTTTCGTCTCCCAAGCTTCACCATTCATCTTCAAGAGACTTATTCTTACCCAAGTTTCCCTTTATGAACTCAGTCGCTCCTCTCTATATCATGAAAGTCTCCCTGCTCTCTTCCCACGTACTGTTCTTCCCCAGCTCTCAGTCTCCTCTTTCCCTCAGGATTTCCCTTCTTGCCACTTGCAGGTGTACTGCCCCTCTTTCCAGGATGATAACCTAGTGTGGGTGTTTGTGGGGAGTGGCTCTTGCACCTGGTGCACAAGAAGGTGGAGAGGAAGTAAAAGGCCTGTTGGCAAAGACATTTTTATGCAGCTTCCTCCTAATCTTCAGTGCAGCAGCCCCTCTGTGTCTCAGGTGGTAAAAAAACTGGCTCGGTTCATCCCACACACCCTATTTCCCTGCTGTATTCCTTCTCTTCACAGCAAGCATGAGAATGGGAATAGGTATTTTTGCCCTTGAAGTATAAAAGGGTATGTGGGCAGAAGAAAGAGAGTTGTTCCCCATCTTGACTTCCCCATGTAATGTTTAGCTCTTAGTATATTTTTCCATAATAACTAGTATGCAGTCCCTGAGAAGGGAGAAAAGAACTGTGAATTCATTATTTTTAGGTTCCCTGGGGCTGGGTTTGTCCTCTATTGTTCCTATAGAGCATTATGAATACGTGATGTAACGTGGGGAATAACTTCTCAAATAAACACAAAAATTACTTCTCTTTGTTAGATTCTTGGCTGAGAACTGGCTGGCTGAGGAGAATGAGCCACTCTTTCACTTATAAGTGGATGCCTCCAGCTGCACAGGAAGGCAACCTGTTTTAGACTAATTCTGTGGAACGATAAAGGGCCTCACTCTTCAAGAGCTTTTATGATTACTTAAGAGTTTCAGAATCTGAAAGAAAAACAAAAGATTAAATAAATTTGAAGGGAATTGAAACAGAAGGAAAATAGAAGTTACATTTTTCTGGTTACCATGTTGTATTACAGTATGTAGGTAGTACAGATATCTGCACCACAGCATTTTTTATTCCCTGCTGCCCTTTACCCCTGCACAAGTAGACAATTACTGTATTAAAAGTAAAGTGAAAGTTGAACTAAATGCTGATTCTAATTAGCCACCAAGTGAGTTTTGCTGGTGAATGTAATTATGGTATCAGAATGTTCCCCTGTGCTTCAGCACAGGAGCAGACCTTCCAGAGCCCTGGGGAGGAACCAGAGGCAATAGAGGCTTTCAAGATTTAGAGGAAAATTCAGAAAATATAACAGGACTATTTTGTTTCTGGACAAGGCCAGAAACTATACGTATGGGAGGTCCCCAGCACAGAGTGAAGGTGGAGGAGCAGTGCCCAGATGTTCCCACCTCCAACACCTTGGGAACTTCCCTGCTGGGCCAGATCAGGAGGATTTAGCCTCTGCCAGGCAGCATCCCTATAGAGCTGACAAGATGGAGTTTGGGTTCTAACAAAACCAGGATATTCTAGGCAGTGTTTTGCTATCAGCATGATGAATAGAGATGTAAAGGTAGAGAGCCAGGTGTGTCACACATGGGACCATGAGCCCCTGACATAACATGCCTTGCCCTGGTGGAGCACCTTCTATCCCCATTGAGGAAATAGTGCTGGATCCACTGTATCTGCAGGGACTTGGTGGGCACCAAAGCTCCTGCTGAATTTTGAGTGGAGTTTGTTCATGCTAGAAAGCTATGAAACAAAAAGTTTAAGTTGCCATAGCGTTTGTGGCATTGCTTCAAGCACTGCACAACAAAAGAGAGCACAGCAGAGCCAAGTGCTCTAGCTACTAAAAGCCAGGTTGCTGTATAAATCTGCCCTGTGGTTGTCTTAGACCACACTCCAATAAATCAGATCTGGCGGTTTTTTTTGTGAGTGTTGAAATTTGCTTTGGGAAAGACTAGCTATTTACCTCTGTCTTAGGACATGACATGTGAATCCTTTGGGGAAAAAGGAGGGCAAGTCAGAACATCATACAAAATTCAGTCCTGAAGCCAAGAGTAATGGTACTAAATGAATCATAAATTTCTTAAAAGGATAAATAGATGAGAATGCTTTGTCCCAAACTACATGCCTAAATGTATGGCCCCACCTCAGTGAAAATGAAAGTAATCAGCTGAGTGAAACCTGTTACAGACCATTTCTTCTTTTTAGCTGACAAATATATTAAAACAGAAGAATCACACAGATGGTGTCCATGCCTTTTATTTCTGTGAGGAAAGACCTGACAAAGCACAGAGAGAAACAAGATGAAGAAAAGGTGAGCGCAGCCTTTGTCTTCCATGAAAGGTGTATCTCCTTTGCATCTTTCTATTAATAAACAGGATTTTTTTTTTTTTTAAAAAAGCCCAGCTTTGTGTCTTTAGACAGTTTCAGAATTTGAGAATCACACTCACAAAAAAATCTGGAACAAAGAAATCTGTAAGTAAAACTCCCCTATCCCCCTCCCCTTCTTCCCACCATCTTAAAGAACAAAAGAACTCACCGAAGTTTTGCATGAATCATATGGAGCAAACTCCATCTGCAGCCCTGTGAATTTTCTTTGTTCTAGGAGTTTTCATTTTGGAGTTTTATGAAGTTGTCCTAGGAAAGGTTTGCCCTTATATGAATATATCATAGAATGCTATTGAACCCTGGAAGGAAATGCTTTCATAAGCACCCTGTTGTCTTTCATTTTAAGTTCTTCCTTTGTGTCTTATGGACATGGGTCACAACACTAGTTGAAAGCAGAAGTGCTGCAGTTTCTATAGCTCCTGTGAGCACCTGTGAAGGCCACTGGCTTCTGAAGAGAGAGCACAAAGCTCTGAATTAAATCTTCTCACTGTTAGCTCTTGACATGTCAACAACTGGTGAAGAGAGACAGAGAGGGAGAAAATAACATTTACATTTTCTCGCTAATTTAATGAGAAGTGAAGAGACAAGAGAGAGGGGTTGGTTAATTTCCCATTCAGCATTGACTTCAATGCTTTTACAAGGACAGGCTGGGAAAGGCAGGGAGCTGTATGGTATAATAATTCTAGAGCTGCTTGGGTGGCTGAGAGGGCCTGCTGCTGTGCTGAGTTCTGGGTGCATAATCCCATAATTTAGTGGTTCCAGCCTAGCGGGTGCCATGCTTCTTTCCACTGAGCTCATTTACGATCCAAAGCAGTTTTTTGCTGTCAGTTCCTATTTGCATCTTCTCCTCTAGTTTTTCTCTTGCTCTGTAAACTTCCTTGTCACATTTTATCTTAATTCTGAATTCTTGTCATCTTTCCTTGAGCTACTTCAACTTCCTTTTTTTTCTGCTATCACCCACCATTTCCATCATTGTGAGGTTAACAAAGCAAGCCACCTCTAAGTAAAAAGCATGGTCCCCAGCTCAAAGATTTTCTCGTTTGCTCTTTCTCAGAGCTAGTACAGGTTCTTTAGGCATATCACAGACAGCAAATATATAATTTTTGCAGCTAAATCAGAGCCTCTTCTTCTTTCTCACACCAAGTGGATGGTGGAAAAGCCTGACTGGTGGGCTTCTAATAGGGTGTTGAGAGTCAGTGGAGCACACAGCCAGTATACACCAACATTGGCAGAACAAATTGTGGCTTATACCAAAGATGGTTGTTTCAGTTGTGGTGTGATTGTTCTTGATGGCCCTTTTCTGTTTACTACTTTTACATTCTTAAAGTAGCCTGATTAATCTTCATCTTCTTGTCTACAGAGTTTCATGAGATGACAAACTCATCTCAAATTAATTTTAATCTGAGTACCTCTGGGTTATCATTTTGCTACATCTGTTATATAAAGTAATAAATGGTTAGTTGGTATTTTTTCTGAGTCTCCAGCTAGAACAGGTGTATGCTATTGCTGTCTTCCCTAATTTCCTGCTAGTTTAATATGGTTCCTTTTGAGCAAATTCCATTCCCATCTCAGCATTAGTCATGCGTAATCATATAGCCATGAAACCTTCCTGTTGTCTGGCCAGTGACCCAGCCATCTAATTCTCCTTGGCAATCCTGTCACTCACTGTTTCAGCAAGCATATCCTTTCAGCAAATGTATTCTTCTGTCAGCATTTGCCAGTGTTCTTCCACCACATCTCACTGGTTTTGCAGATTTTCATGTTATCTCATCCCAGTCCAGTTGTCAGTACCTTTGCTACCCTGCTGATTTTTTTCATGTCTTTGCATTCCAGCAGCCTTTATGTGTTGTAAGATGCCATGAGGCACAGCAACATCAAAAAAACAGAGTTCTCTTTCCAACAGAGACATCCTCAGTGCAGTGCTATTGTGGGATTTGAAGGGCAGGTGGCACAGTCTCTGGATCCTGATGTTTCCTTTGCCCTGGCTGGCATGACCAGCTGAAGAGATGCTCAGATTTTTTTTTGCTACTTAATGACTAGGAGCAGGAACCCTTCTTGATGTAGGTCTGTACCATTTTCCTAAATACCTGTCTTTCAGTGACAAGCAGCACAAGAATTCTTCCACTAGTCAGCACCACCCTGGAGTCATTTTATGTGGTTCAAGAAGGCTACTACGCTTGCCTGAGAGGTGTTTGACTCTGTTACGCTTGCCTGAGAGGTGTTTGACTCTGTAGGTTTGCCAAATTTGCAAATTTATCTACTACATTTGTAACTGAGTATGAACTGGATGTGCTGGTTTATTTTTGTTGTTTGTTTTTGTTTTTTCCCCAGCATTTTTGCACATGCTCCAGCTTTAAACCAAAGCTTTTAAATAGCAGATGGTTTAATCGTATCAGACTTCTTTGGCACTGAACAAATTATTTTGTTACAATGGAATGGATCTTTTATTGTTGTTGTTGAAGTTCAAGTGGTTTCAAAGATTTTTATAATGGTGTATTTGAAAGGAAACTTTGAACTTACCAAGTTTTTTTGTTGTTGTTGTTTTAGGATGGCATGGATTCATCCACTGTAAAAGAAGTCATTTTGTCAAAATGGAATGTTTGGGGCAGATGGCAGTTGCAAGATGCTTCATGCTGATGTTATTGATTATGTATTCTCCTCACATTCTATGAAGGCATTGCATGAAACAAATTTGTCCGGAACTTTTAAATTGAGGAATTCTATAAAAGACTTGTCTGCAATATCTTCTTTTATATGAAAGATATTCATTCTTGTGCAGAGAGTGAACCCTGTTCATTTTAGAACTCTTTAAATTTTCTTTTTACTCACATAAAATCTCTTGAGATGTTTACCAATGTTTATTGAGATGACATGGGAAGGGAGGTGGGGGAGATGGAGGAAGAGGGAGATAGAAAGGAAAAAGATACAGACCAGTATGCTAGTAATATAAAACAATATTAATATTCAGAGGCTGTGAATGCAAAATTTAAAACCATTAAAAAAAAAAAAAAAACTAAATGTGAATTAAAATGATAAAATACTAGTAAATAATCTCTCTGCCTACTGTAGGAATATAAATGTGAGAGTAAGGGAAAGCAACGTTTGTTTCTTCCAAAAAGTTCAGAACAAGACTTAGAAGTAAAATTCAAAGGAAGGCTTCTAGTCTTGTAAACAGCTCGTGTTGTAAGAAGCAAGAGAGATTTTGGTTTTGTTTACTTGTCAAACTGGCTGTTCCAAAGCTGTTGGGCTCTTTTAGCTGCTACCCAGCCTGTGTGCTGTGCCAGTAGCACTTTGGAGGTAAGGCAGCGATGTGCTGACAGCTGGGGCTGAGCTGAGCCATGGGGAGGTGACACCTGGGAGCCAGCGGTAGTATCAGCTCTTCTGGCACTGCCCGCCTCTCCTCTCTCTTCACTACAAGAACAAGGCTGGGAAATTGGATGCAATAGGATGACACTGTTGTTTTAGAGATGTCTCCAGTTTTCTCTTGTGACAAGGAGGAACATTTACTAATTCAGAAAATTTGCAGATTTTAAAAAATTTTGATGTTCTGTCACTCAACCTGTCTACCCTCTTTTTGTTGTTGTTGTTTGTCTGCAAGTCCTTTCTGAACTTGAGCAGGATTTTGAGATGCCTCTTTTTTTTTTTTTTTTTTTTTTTTTTCCATTAGGAAAGAGCAAACATGCTCCCACTTCAAAAATTCTTCCGTGACTAAGTGAAATATTCAGAACTGTAGGGATATTACCATAGGATGGAACCCAGGAGAATTTATTTAAATAAGAATAATAATTAATACTGTTGATTATACACTACTTCCTCCAACAGAAAACAGTTTGTTAAAGGATGTAAAAGGAGGTACTAATGCTGTACCTTTGTAAGGAGCAGAAAGCATTCTGAGGTTGATGAGGTCAAGGCATAAAAGATAGTACTTTCTTTTTTCCCTTTTTATGAAGAATTTATTCTTTTACTAGAAAATGTCATGCTAGAAATGGAAACTCTCATCATGAACAGACTGTAGACAATTATGCTTCATCTAAATACTGTCTTAGTCATATCTGCCAATCACACTAATTGGAGTAGCAGCCAAAATGTATAACCTTTTCAAAAATATTTCCTCCATATTCTTTCAGGATAGCAAAAGGAAATATAGTAATTTACTGTATGTTTTGAATGGGCAGGGAACGGGCTTCAGATTGTACATTATAGGGTTAAAAGGGATTTCAGGTTACCTTGAGGGAAGACAGACAAAAACGACAAGACAAACTTTGTCTACATTTCCTGAAAAATGCTTATCTTGCCTGTTCTTAAATACTTCTGGTGATGGAAAGTAGATTCTCCTGGCTGCAGTTTTAGCCTATTATTTCTGGTTCTTTTCTTCATGGACATGGAGGATAAATTATTCCTTCTCTCCCTGCAAAAGCTTTTAATATTCTCAAAGACTTTCACAGTTAGCAACCCCAATTTGTTCAGCCTTTCCTTGTATGTTGTGTATCTTAGACCTCTGATCCTTAGGAGACTCTGCAAGTAATACACAGGTTTCTGGTGGGCAGTACCCAAAGCTGAACCCATTACTGCAGCAAAATAGATGAGTGCTGAGAAACACAGAAGCAGTGCATTTTATGCTTCTATCTATAATCCTGTTTTGATAGCCACTTTTTGCCAGAGAATGGCACTGTTGATTCATATTCTTTCTGTGATCCCCTGTAATATCAAATATTTTTCTGCTGAGAAGCTTTTTAGCTAGTTCTTTCCCAGACTGTATTTGTGAAACCATCATTTTTTCATTGTAGCTGACCATGTAGAATGACATTCTCAAAAAACAAACAAACAAACAACAAAAAAACAGCCTTACAATGTGCAAGACAATTTTAAATCTTGGTCTCTTGTATTGTGCTTCTTGCCTCTTCCATGTTGATATTACGCTCATAATTCATAAAGACCTGTTCTGTTCCATCACTCAAAGAGATAATGGAAGTATTAGTAATTAGTATTAGTAAATAGTGTTTGTAATGGAAGTATTAGTGCTGTGAAGACAGTCTAGTAAACTTTATAAGTGTTCATCTAGGATGTTTCCCTTAAATTATGCCTCTTACTTCCTCAAAATCAGCGTAGAGGGAGTGTGAGATGTTTACTGATCTCCCTCTCACGGAACGGTCAAGGTTAGAACTGTTATCTCACTATGAAAAGATATTGTATAGATTTGATGTAACTAGTTCTTCTCAATTGCTTGTGTCCTTGTTTTCTTGATAGTTCTGAAAAGTCGTTTGATTTTGGTGCTGGCTTTTAGGGTCTAGGTTAAGGTGACTGTACAATTTCTAACACTTTCCCTTCTTGCCTCAACAATAGATGATAAATTTGATCTTTTCCAGCATTCTGCAGTTGTGAGAATTTTCTAGACATTCTCAAAGTCAGCCATTAATGTGAAAGCTCCTTCATTAATGAAATATTTTAAATTCCCCAAAATGAAGTTTATCAGGCTCTTGCAGTATGTAAATAAATCATAAGCCTTTCTGATTTGTACCTACCCTGCTCTAGGATTTTGCTAGTTGTTCATCATCTTTCAGGTAAAGACTGAAGCCAGAGAAGGCATGTAGTTCAACTTTTCAGGCATACTCAGATACTAGTTTTTCCTCTCTGAATAAGAAGTAACCTTATTTTTTATTTTGTCTTACTCGTGTTCATGTACTTCTAGAACGTATTATTTTTATTGTCTACGTTCTTCACCAGTGAGCTATGATTCATGTTGTTCATATATACTAAAGCTGTTTTTATTTCCATCCTTAGTAATCGAGTGTGTGTGTCTTCCTCCAAAAGGAGCTCAATGAAGAGCTTGTGATTTAGTCCAACAGGGGTCTAATTAAATTTTCTTTCCCTCCTTTACACTGGGCTAGTTTGTTTTTGAGCCTTCGTTGTCATTTCTTTAAGGAATTGGTAGATTTCCAGAATTTTTTAGGTTTATCTCCTCCCTATGAGGCTATGGACTATTAGTTCTCTACATATATTCGTTTTCTTCTTAAAATTCATTATTTTAATTTTGTTGTAGTTCTCATTCCTTCCTTTTCTAAGAATAGATAATCCTGTACCAAATTATTCTCTATTTACCAGTTTTTTCTGGAAAAAGCTGAATTTAAAACAATTACCATTTTAGTTGTTGTCTCTGTATTCTGTAGTGGAAAAAAAAAAATCTCAAAAGTAACTTTAAAATATGTACTGATCTCTCTTAATACTCAGCAGCTCACAGGGTTCGGTGTCAAACTGCATATGCAGTTTCTGCAGGCTTTGATAAATTCCTTGTATCTGAGAGAACACCAAAGACCTCAAGCAAAGCATGGTCCATGGCCTTCACGGTTTGACATCGTATTATCCAGCAGAGATCCTACAAGATACTTTAAACAAAGATTCCCATTTATTCATTCTAACCCAGCCATTGTATATGGCATTCTTATTTCTGTTCTCTATATTCTTTCATTTGGAAGAGCTTTCAGAGCTTATAATTTACAAAATAAGTCATATTGTGACATCTACAAATCTATACAGTCCAAACTGACCATTTCCAAAGGTATTTTCTACCTCTTAACTAAGGTAAGATCTCTTTGCCTTCTTACTTTACTCACGTACAGACATGTACCATCGCATCCAGTCTTCAATAGAATTGGGTCAGCGGTGAGGACAGAAATAATAAATATCTTTCTCTCTGGCTTTTATATAAGTGGCACCTTTTAAAGTATTTTTTTCTCTTGACATCTTTCATGCTAGGTTACTAACTGATTTAGGCAATGAAGCACCATGGTCAATCGAATCTCACAAATTCTAATATTAATAGACAAAAGGGAAGGACCTTTTGGGGCATCAGAATAAACTGAGAAGTTTTCAGGAATCACCACTAATCCTCCCTGAGGGAAGGAGTAGAATGCATTTATGTTTTATTATTTTCTGTCTATGCTCATTACAGGCTTCCCTTCATTAATGTTACAGCTTTTTTGTTGCAAAGATTGTGCTTAATTTGTTCTAGATGCTTTTGATTCAGACTATAGAAATGTGATGAAAATACATTTATTTATTGATGCAGGTCTTCTGCTATTTAAGGTTATTATTTTGTGTCATACAATAATGAGGTAAGCATAATATTTCTTAAATGAAAATAAATTTATCAGAGAAATGAATGCAATGAAATCAATAAACATTCTGTAGTCAGGATCAGAAACCTCATTTTTAGTTTATTCATTGAGTCGTAAGTATAGTTTCAAATCACTTCTGAAGTTTTCCTGCCTTCTCCATGGTGCCTTTCTCATGCTTAGTATGCTCCTTAGATTTTGTCAGTCAATTTTTTTGTACTTAGATTTTTCAGATGAATATTATAGAGTCAGCACAGAAATTAGAACACATGTGCCAGCCTTGTTTCATTTTGAATTTTGGCCTTGCAAAAAATTCTTATTTTTATAATGACAAATCTATAAGTGCTCCTATACAGAGAAAACAAACCAAAACAACTCGGCAAAAAAAAGCTTTCAATTCTTCTGATAAGCCTTGTATCAAAAGCAGCATTTCATTTCCATTTATCCGTTTCAGGTTGGAGAGCTTCTCTTACACATTTTCCCTAGCACCATTGTGCATGAATAAGTGAAGTCTCTGTGTTTCCCATTTTACGGTAAAGATATTAGCAGGACAGTTCAGTGCACTTTTGCATTTCCATAGGACTTACGGGATTGCTGCAGAGCCTTTCTATGTCGTCTGTTGTTTATTTTCCTTCTCCCCATATTGGCCTGAAAATGTGGGCACATGAATTGCCCTCCTGGAATTAATGGCTTAATTTCTTGCATATTTTTTCTTGTATATCAAGATTTATGTTTGCTCTGTTTTACATTTGCTTTTATTTTAATGCTTAAAATGTGATAATATTTTTAAATGATAGCAGTGATTATGACAAGTGTTTCCTCTGATGGAGATGTAATAGGTTAGGACACATATTTCCTGCAGGCACCGAAACACGTATTTTCTGACATATCAAAGCTGCAGCGTACAGAAGTTTCATGCTAACCAAAAGCTTCCAGGAGATCATTTCTCCCTGTAATGCCTTCTGTGTCACTTTTTCAAGTCCATGTGTATCAGCTGGGAATGAGGGAATATTTGACAACCTCCCTTGAAGTTCTCTGCTGTTTATAAGCCTAACATATGGAATGAGTTTTCAGACAGGCCATCCCAAATAGTTTAAGGTGGAGTACCAAGTTGGAAGGGCAGTGTCAATATCCTTCCAGTCCTGATAACAGTAAAGCATAATATTAAGTGCAGGAGTATTCTTGTTCCCTAGTGTTAGTAACTGATTACTCAAGGCGCAAATGAAAATTAGCCCTTTCCAAATGTGGATGAACAGAACCTTCATTTTCATTTTTAGTATTCTCTTTGTCTATGTCAATGCTTTCTTGGAGCAAAGGTATTTATTCACACACAGCTCTGCACTTGCAATGAGGAAGCCCTGGGAAGTTATCTATTGCCATGGGAAGTCTCAGAAAGGTTATGTTTTGGGGAAAACTTGTTCTCAAGTCTAACCTCTCTGAGGATTTCGATAGTGAAGAATCACTTCACAGTGTCTTGCAGGTAATTAGTTCTAGAGTCCCTGAACCATGAAGGGAAAATGCCTATCTGTATACTCTTGAATAAGCCCTCCTTCCAGTTTGGGTAGCTGAATTTCTTCGAGGAGCAGATAGGTGGCAGCTTTGGTGGCTGTGCTCCTGCTTTGCTATAAATGCAGAGCCCACAGCTGCGCCAACTTTCCATGAAGGGTGTGCAAGAAGGGCTGGTGCCTTTCTGTGGTCTTCTACCTTCCTTCATCTAGGACAAAACTCACCTGAAGGCTGCTTACACTCTGTTTCATAGGACTTGCTTACAGAGATATGCTCCAAGCATCTAGGTGCTATATTTGTGCATGCCAAAGAATTATAGTTATGCATTGCAGCAGATGTTTTATGGTAGTTCTGTAATTAGAACTATGCACTATTATGCCAGAGGCAGAGATTTGATCTCTTGCTCTCTGAGCTGGCAGGGGATGGGAGCACTGCTTAGGCAGTGTGCAAAACCCCAGATGGGCAGGGAAAAGGAATTTTTTCCATTGCTCTGCAGTGGCCCTTACAGCTAATGATGGTGCTATTTTGTGCTCCTATGCCTTTCATTTAAGGATCTCCAAGTGCTTTACAAGCATTAAGTAAGACATGCTGTACCCAAGTGAAATAGCCAGTGCTGGGTTCACAGGGATCACTTCATCACTTACCTCTGGGCCATAACACAGCAGCTGTCCAGCAATGCAGTGCAGAATTACTCAACATTTTAGGATGGGCAGTAAACAACATAGCTTTCAATTAAAACCACAGGGAAAATTGAAGTAGGCAGAATGCAATGATACTTGCACTTAGCCAGAGTGCTTGGTCCAATATATCTATTTTGAGGGATAATTACCAGGTTTCTTAATCCAAACACACATCTTCCATCAGCAACAGCCCCCCCTGCCCCTGATGTGGTGATGGGTTGTTGGCTTAGTGATTCAGTGGGAAGAGCAGGACTCACTGACTGGTCAGAAGTCTACATGCTGGCACTGTGAATGTCAAAACAGCCAGACAAATGATCTGAGCCTCCGCCACTCAGAATATAAGACTTGCATCAATAAATGTGGATTAAGACCTCTGTGCTTTAGACATCAGATTAAGCTTCCAATTCCATTTAGGAGCTCCTAGAAGCACTCCTTGTGCATTTTAGTGATTTTTTTTTTTTTGACTGGCTGCTGCTTCTGTTTCTTTCAGACTGCTTAGTCCTATAATCCACTTCCTATGCTCAAATTAGCAGTCTTTTCATTTCAAATGTTAAGCAAAGTTTGCTTGGTAAATACACAAAACTGAAAGATATTTGTTAAACTTCCTAAGCTTAAAGTTGTGATTTTACTGGTTTTTTACTGTGGTTTACTGATTTCCTTTTCTTTCATTTATCACTTTCTTCTCTCATCTCTTCTTTGTCTATCTTCATTTCTTTCCTCAGTTCTATTTCTTTTCCTTCTATGGGTTATTTTATTGCCATTTCTAATCCTGGTGTTTTGCCATAGCGCCAAAATAATTGGCTTAGTCTCTTTGTTCTGATTTGGGATCAATGCAGAGACACATTTTTTTTCTCTCTCTCCTGTTTTTTTTTTTTTTTTCATTATTTATTATTATTATTATTATTTTAAAATAACAGCTTTTGTGACTGTGTTTCTGTAACTCTGTATGTTGAACTGCTTCATGATTCAGGCTTTTTAGGTTATTTTATATTTCTGCAACAAATTTCATGAAATTTTTTTTTGATGTTCAGGACAACACTTTATTTGACACTTGGGCAGAGATCTTCACTATTCTATCACTGCTGCGTGGATACAAGTGATTATTAAATCTTTGTTGATCTGTGCTGTTCAACAAGTGCAACAGATGCAAGCAGGTTGACATTTCCATCCTAAATACTTAAAATCCAACACAAGCTGTAGCTTGAAAATCTCCTGGATTGTCATCTCTTTATTTAGCAAAGTGTTCACTATTTCTACAGAAACAATCAGCAATCATAGGACATTGCAGAATTCGAGCCTGGGAACTCTGAATACTAAATGACAAATGCAGCTCTTCAGCACTGCACATCAGAATCATATTTCCATTGGCTACCACCAGATTTTTCTCTTGTGTATACAAAGCCTGCTTAGGTGATCCAAATTGTCTATGCTTGATTTGTTTTGATTATAATATGAAGTAATATCAAGCTTGCTTTCTTCTGAAATAGCCTTGTTGTCTTAACTGCAACATGGTTCTACAGCTTTTCCTTTCTTTGGCACCTATCTTACTAGCATCGTGGTCTGGTGAAAACAGAACACAGATGCTTTCTTTGCACATGGATGATTTGGGAATAACTCCATTGGAACCGCATGTCAATTCTTCCAGATCACATCAACAATTGTACCAACAGCAAAAGTTCCTCTGCCAGACTCTTGTGCAGAAAAACACACACACAAACAAAACAAACAGAAAATGCACCACTGTGACAATTTAACCTTTCCTTTCTGTAGGTTTCCAGTCATCTGGTGCAGTGATATTGGTGTTTCTGTTTTCATCCCTCCTGCGTGAATGCATTTCTCTGTGAGACATGGTGTTGTAATACGACATTGCCAGTTTATTTGTAGTTTTCTCCTGTCTTAGGAGTATTGGAATTATTGCCTGGCAAAGTCATCTAGCTATACCTTAACGAAAATATCTATAGACCACTCTGGATGCAAGTATCTTTCATTCTCTTGTCTCTGTTTCCATGTATCTATTTATTTATTTATTTATTTATTTATTTTAGTAAAACAGCTAAAGCATGACAAAACAGAAACTGCTGATTAACATATTGCAATAAAAAGTATAAGTACATCTTCCCCATTAATTCTCTCTGCTGTCTCCAACTGGAAAGTACTAGTCCAATGAACACAGTATTATTAAATGTGTATCGTTTGATCACGCCACATGAAGCAAATGCTGCTCTGGCCAAATAGTAATTGCTCTTCTCTATTTGTTTTTTTTTTTTTTTTAATATTTGTTCATAATATTCCTTATTTAGTATAAATTAGGTTAGCGTATTTCTACTGTTTCCTTTTCCCTCCTTCACCTATTGGTTCATTGGTTGCACAGACCCATACCTAAGAATTGTATCTAATTGGTTTATGTGCCATGCAAATACCTCTGTAAAAGAGGCTAGGCTTGCTTGTTAAGACCTGTTTCCAAGGACAGTGGATCAATTTCAAGATAATGCTATTGCCATGGTTGGAGTCTTCCAACTCAGGAAAACTGCCAGCATTCTGCTGTTGTTAAAAGGGATAAGAGCAGCAACTTTTTGTTGAAAGGTATAACCCAGTTGTGCCGTGCTACATGGTCTGACCAGCTTCACAGAGCCCTCTTATTAAGGCAGAGTATTTGTGGAGGCTGACAGGCTGGAGCTGGTGAGCAGCTGCTCAGAGGCCGCCGGCAGAGACCTCTCCTGCAGGTGGGCTAGTGTGTCGCTCTCATACCTGTCCTAACAGTTCAGTAGATATTCTGGGCTTCTAGAGGTTATAAATTGATATCTTTGACTGAGATGCTACCTGGTGAGAACAAATGACAAGATTTCTTGTCAATACTTAGAAGTTCAATACACTGACCTACATAACTCAGGGCTCTCATGAATCCCACTATGTAAAAGTAAGCCATGTTACGTGGGGAAAAATCTGATCTATTATGTTAGTGTGGTTGGTATGTGTGTGTGTATTTACTGTTTCATTGGTGCTGTCTTTGAATTGCTCTAAAGAAAGCTGTTGCAAATATTGCTGACTTGTAGTAAACAGTGTTTTTTGTAAGGCAACATGAGGAGTTAGACAAGTAAGGGTTAAACAGCATAAATTCTCTTTTTATTTCTTCTTTGAAGGTACCCATTTATTTGATTTCTCTCATGTTATTCTTTCACTTCCTTCCATGTTTATTTATACCTGGCTTAGAAGCCAGAGCTTCAGTGTTCTGGGTGTTGCACAAATACAGAACAAAAGCAGAGCCCCTGTGACAGAGGCTTTGCTTCTTTCATCTATTTATTGTAACCTGCTATAGAAGGGCTGCCTTGTGACAACGAAAGACAAAATGTCTGTGCACCTGGAAATTAAATGGGAACTCAAGTTCCCCCTCCCCCTTTCAGCCCTCTCTGAAATAATTTGCTTCAACTTTGACTGTAAAGAGAACAAACTTTTTTGGCATTTTTCAAATTCAATTATACAAGACATGTCATCCTCTTGTTTGCTTTTAGGAGGAAATAATTAGCAGACATTTCTGTCTTCCACATGGATCTTAGTATTCTGCAAAGAAGTTGACATTATACCTAGGTAAACAGCAGAGTGATTATCAAAACAAAGTCAAATAAAACAAAGGAGACTTTCCCTTGCTCCTGGTACTCTGCAGTATTTCATGCATAACAGAATCTTTTCTTCTTAGATAAATTTCTGTTATTGTATGTGTGGCTAAATATAGCTAATCGAAGTTGTCTTATGACTAGTAATATATTTGCAATAATTTCATTGGTCTTAATTCCCCTGTGATTGCATTGGGTTTAATTTGTACTAGAGCAGTCTGCATGTAGAAAAATAGGTTCAATGATTTTTTGTTATGGAGCTTTATTCTACAGCATGCTTTGCTCTCCAACAATTGCCCCACCTCTTCCTAAGGTCAGAATGATTTGAGCTTCAAGTAGTCATTTAGAGAGATCTGATAAAGAAATTTCATCTCTGTAGGTGCTGGCTGGTGACGAAGAGAACGATAGGTTTCAGTAGAGACTAATCTTAACTCAGGAGGGAAAATTCAGGAGGGGAAAAGCAATCTGCTCCTCAGTGACAGATCGCTGACAATTTACTTCTACTAGCCACCTCTCTTCCTGGCTAAACTGTCAGAGTGCCATGGGAGAAAAAGCCCTTTGTGTCTGTGTGCAGAAAGCGACTGTCATCACCATTATGAATGGTATTTTACATGGGGCTTGTAAAGATCAGCAATTACTTCATCATTCCTGCCTCTTCTTTCTGCTGGTTTCTCTTTGTGCTGCAACCAGCCGAGTCTAGGCCTATAGGACTTCTGCTTCCCTGACAAGTGAGTATTTCACTGCTGCCCCTCACTTCTTCTCCTTAGCTATAGGCATCTTCCCAGGTCCATGGGGAAGAACAGCTCTTCTTTCTGTCCCAGCAGGCTGGGGCTGAGGTTTGTTTCTCTCTTTGCCTTGGAGCCCTAGCTCTGGCTACAGAGTAGCTGCAGTTGCTGGCCACACCTGCTTCAGCCGCCAGCTGGGAGTAGGTGGGTGACAGAAGTGAGCGGGTTGATTTGGGAGGGCAGAAGGGGAAGGATGTGTTAAGGCCTTGTGAATGTGAGAGGCAAGAGAGTTGTATGGTGACAAAAGTGTTGTGAAACGGCTTGAAAAATCTGTAATTTTGACATTTTATTTTGCCCTGTATTGGGAGAATGGCAATCAACAATTTTATTAGAATGGAAAATTATAAAACAAATAAAACTCCCAAACCTAAAATTTAAAAGCTTTTAGGCAGGCACAATGTAATGTCCTACCAGAGTGGGACCCTCACACCTTGTGAAAACTGAAGTTCAGTTCTTGGTCTCCTTTGATTTGATTTTGGGTTCAAACCGCATACTCCATCAGGCACTGAAGATTTGTGACTCAGACGGTGTGTTTAACAGTTTAATTAGAGAGGAGGCTGCAGTGTGTAAATGTAGATGTAGTCCAACAAAGGTGCGTACAAGGAAAAGTTGAGCTCTGGATGGAGGGATACAGAATAGGGATGGATACAGCCCTAAATTGAAGTGGTATGATTTGGTTTAAAAAGGCAGCAATGTTTTGTCTGAGACCAAGCCGCCTCCAAAGAAAAATTTCCTTACATCATGAAAAAGGAAACATAAAACATGAACATAATAGAGATTATCCTGTATAAAGCAGCCTGGTTAGGCAAGATGCTTTGATTTCCACTGAATATTCTTGTTGAGGTAAAATTCCCAGTGCCTGCTAGTCAGTGAGTCAGATGAGTGAGATGAATAGGAGGGAGTCAGGGTTTTTATGACAAAGTAGTGAGTGAGGATTGATGTGTGATGTAGACATCTCTGGTGAGTGAAAGGGGTGTAAAATGACTTTTTGTAGACGAAGATAGTTGTGAAAAGTGTGTACCTGAATGACACTAGGCATGGCTTTTTATATGATAAAGGGCAATACTTGTCCACTTGTCATCAAGGATTATAATTGCCCACATTCTTAAATAACTCCTTTCCACATTTCTATTAAAACCTTAGGAGTTTTAAATTAATGACCTTGTCTGGATGCAACAGCCAGATCTCTGGTTTAGGTAGTACAGAAACTTGTGTGTAGTATCTGCTTTCTTTATTTTCAAGAAATAACTTCATTTGTGGTGCTTTTTCTTTCTTTTTCTTTCCTGTATATATTTTTTAAGGAATATATTTAGAGAATTAGCAAATGGAAAGCCTCTTAGCTACTATAGTCTGTAACATGAAAAATTATTTACCAGGTTCTGTGTATTATAAACAGGAGATATTAACCCTGATCAACATATGAGTTTATTGGGAATCACAAAAGTCAGAAAGCAGCATGGCGGACTTTGTAGTTTTAGGTGATAGTTGGACTTGATGATCTGATGGGTCTTTTCCAACCTGAATAGTTCTGTGATTCTATGTTATGAAGACAAAGGATAGGAATTCTGTAAAACCATAAAAACCTTTAGGTGTAATTACATCAGATCAGACCTCTGGGATGTTGTCATCACAGTCAGGATTTTTACCTAAAGGAATCATGATGGAAAAGGAGATTTAGCTGATGCTTCTTGCTGTTTTTCTGTTATTATAATAAATGTTTTCTATGCTACGGTTCTTGTTCCATCATTTGCATTGCATCTCTTTGTTTTTTATATATTGCATCCAGTCTATGATGTTTATATTATTTCCTTTTTAATCATTTTAGTAATTGTCCTTAAAAATATTTTCATTATTGTTTTAGTTTCTTCAGAATTGTTTAATATTGGTGTTCAGAAGCAGTACAGTTATTTTTTTTGTTTGTTTGTTTTTTGTTTTTGTTTTTGTTTTCCACTTAGGTACAGTGTCCAGGGCATTAATGGATTGCAGTTGAACCTGAGGTGCTATATCCAGCCTAGGCTTGTGTCATCCGGGATTACAGGTGTCAGTGAGCATTAACTGGGAAGTCTTCGCACTATGCTCTGCCTCATAGTGTTGACATAAGAAAGAAGAGGTGTGTGAAGGTATCTCAAAACTGTGCTGAGGTGCAGTAACTCAGTGTCTGCTATGAAGCTCTGGATTTCCTCACTTGCCATTCCTCAGCGCATACTGTCTCCAGCACCAACTGCAGCCTCCTAAAGCAAGTAACGGATATTATTTCTTCAGGGAATATTGACTCCATGTCTGAAGCAAAAAGCTGAGAGATACAGTGTCTTCACTCCCAGTCAGCAGGTGATAAGCCTGAAGACCTTTAGTTCCAGGTCATTTTTGGTTTTTATTGACTATGATTTTGGGAAAAGCACTAAGCTCTTTATCATAACGTTTTAGAAGGCTAATAATGTGCTTTCTGAAGATATTGGGATACTACTTTTTGAGGGAAGTTCGACTATTTTATGTTGTATCATGCTTCCTTTTAAATTCTGACTGTTTACTGCAGTAACAGCATGTCTCGTGATATTTCCTACTTCTTTTTCTCTTTACATCCCAGCTCTTGCAGACACATGACTGTATGAAAAATTCAGCTTTAGCTGAAAGAAGTTTCTAGTCCTTGTGGTTGTAAAGAAAGAAACTTTGATAAAGGCACTCCCTGAAGACTAAAATAAAAACTAGGACAGAAATGGAAAAGGGCCCAAACTATGTTACTTCTTAAAATGAAGAATATCTTGGAGTCTAAGCAAGGATGTCTGAATGTCAAGCTTGGCAGTATTACATACATGGACAGCAAGTTGCAACTGTAAATAGTGAGCATGTACAGCCAGGCTGACAATTAGAGAATTGTCAAGTGTTTGTCTTCAGCTCAAAGACAACATTTCTTGGTCAGAGAGTGTAGCTGAACAAACTTCTATGTAAGGGAAGCAAGCATTAGTTATGATTTCTTTACTCCTCTCGCACTCCCTCTCGCACTCCCTCTTCTCCCTCTGCCTTGTCATTTAGTGTAGTACATCAGAGGGGTTAGATACAAGGTTTTCTTTCCCTTCCTATTGCAATCTTTCACTCTTGCTACTAATTAGAAATCAATAGCACTATTTTAACTTCAGCATTTATTTTTTTTAATATGCAGGATCATTATGCATTTATATATACAGGGTGGTATGGGTAACATTGCAAATGCAAAAACCACTCTGCCTTTACTGTGTGTGTCAAAGCAGAAGTTGCAGTAATGTTGCTTTGATTACATTGTTAATTTTTGGTTTTCCTTTTTTTCCCCAACCTTTTGTCCTGACTAGATCTGGTGTTTCTAGGTGATAACTTATAAAATTGCCTCTACCTGTTCCACAATTTTATGTCCTACATACCGTCAATAAGACTATGAAAAACTTCCGTACCAAAACTCTAG
>VXAV01003969.1:246962-262867 GCA_013399715.1 Alectura lathami
TCTAATATTTAATAAACTAACATTTAAAAGAAAAAAAAAAAATGTATACCATCTTCTCCATATATCCTTAGAAAGAAAAGGAACACAAATGCTTTTATAACATTGCCACTTAAAACACTTTAATTTAAAGAGACAAATCCCGGTGTGGCACATATTGAATATGTGCACATTTAAATCAAGCAGCTACACAGATTTAGAGTCATTTAGTACCTGGCCTTCTACAGGAAATGCCAGATTAAGTTGGAAAGATATGTCCTTGAGATCAGTTCATTTCAAAGCATGACTTTCATTTGGGAATCTATAATGACCCTAAAAAATCTGAAATACTCCCCCAAAGGAGATTTGCATAACTAAAAACTTCTTCAGATTTTGATGCTGTTTTCACTTGTGAAGATATACATAAAGTCATTTTCAAAATGACTGAAGAAAATCTGACTATTTATCCTAATTGAAAGTGTCTTAGGAAAATGTCTTGGAGGCTCAATTTCCTGCTGAGAAAGGGAATGTCACTGTTGTCACTGACCTGTGGCTGTAAGAGGCTCATGATAAAGACTTGTTAATTACAACATTAAATGCCAAATATATGAGGTACCACAGACATTTTATTGGGTGTGGGAACTAATCAACTTGCTACTGAAGTAATTCAATTCTGTGCAGGTTTATTATTCAAGTACTTTAAAGCTCAAGGAATGACAGCTGATATATATGAAGGAAAACTAAGAGAGATAGCAATAGTTCCATTTAATTGTATTTATTGTATTGAGTAAAAGTGATATACAGCTTTCTTTTTTGGTCTTGAAGTGATTTGTCTCATGCTTAATTATCATTTAAGTATCAATGACCAGAACAAAAAAGTAACTACCATCCTGAAAAACACAGCAATCTTCAGAGAACTTCTGCTCTGCAGGCACCCAAATGAGCCCGACTGCAGAGGTACTCCCTCTAGCTTTGAGTTAGACAGCTCCACTACCTGCAAGCTCCTATAGCTCAGCTCAGACTAGTCTAGCTGGCTGAGCAAGGAAGTTGGCGAGGTGACGTGTTCCCTGTGCGTCACCATAGGCAGGAACTGCCCTGGTTACCTCCCAGATGGAAGCTCCCCTTGAGCCACGCTCTCAAGGCAGATTCAGTGCAGTCTATGTTTATCTTACCACTCTTTGCAAGAAGAGGGTGCATTCTTTTACCTCGTTGTACATGAAGAGACTTCCATAGCTGAATTTACATTTAGTTACACAGGGATCAGTTCTGTGCGCTGAATGAGCCAGTTAGTCTGGAAGCTAGAGCCTCTTGTCAGCTGAGACTGTTTTCCAGTATCTGTGTGATGAAGCATGTAGGGTTGCATCAGTTATGGGCAGCAGAAACCTATTAAACTGTGTTTCTCTCTAAGGAAAAAGATAACATCTTAGAGGAGCATTTTAGTAGCACAGGAATCTTGATGGTAGATTTTTGTTGCAGAAATGCGTTACATGGCAAGTGTGAGAATCTGTGCATTTTAATGAGTGAAAATTGAAAGATATACATGTTCTCGAATGATGAACTAGATGGGGAATAGATGTTCTCCACAAATGA
The DNA here is from genome assembly GCA_013399715.1 of Alectura lathami. Taxonomy (NCBI): domain Eukaryota; kingdom Metazoa; phylum Chordata; class Aves; order Galliformes; family Megapodiidae; genus Alectura; species Alectura lathami. The sequence goes on from VXAV01003969.1 coordinate 248,529, forward strand.
TGCATCTCCTTCAAATGGGAATATTATAACTTCAGAATAGACAAAACAAGAAAAATTGATGCTTCCTCAGCTCTCAGGGACTAGATGGTTATGATTTGAATTCATTAAAGCATATTTTATTTGTACTCCTAATTTGCAGGCAGGATATGCCTTTGGCTTGGGAAACAATCTTAGCAGGAGACTATACATCAGTTTAGCCTCTAAGGCTGTAACCTGTGCAGAATTTGTTTCTTTTTGAGTTTTGCCCTTGAATTTAAAATGTAGACCTCATGTATGTTTACCCTAAGTTCAGTCATTCATGATCATATCAACACAAGTATTAAAACTGTTTTAACAGTCAGTTTGGTGTCTTTTTAGCATAACTTGAAAACATCCTAGTGTTATTTTTCTAGCATCTTTGTAGGGCCGGTATATTCTCATTTTTTGTAATGCAGTAGTGAGCCCAGAGATGCCAATGAAATCAATAATTTTTTTTTTTTTTTTTTCTTTCTCTTCGGGTTGTGGCTGTTCAGCTTTATTTGGATAGAATATACCCTTTTTTTTTTTTTTCTCCTGGCCCCAATTTTTTTAAAAATAGCTGTAATATTTTTAGACAATTTTTTACTGTTTTTAAAGCAGTCCTCAGTCCCACTTGTGTTTACAATGGATTCCTGACTCATTTCTTGTGCTAGCACCTATAAAGCCTTAGCTGTGAATCAGGAAGACTTGGAAAAGATGACAAATAGGCACAACAGCATTTACGATTGCATAAAATCTTTGTGACAGTTAAGTTACATACTTGCACAGACTAGCAGTGTTAGGAAAAAAAAAAAAAAACCTAGAGAATGATTTTTAACTTCTTTTTACAGTTGATTTAACCAGAGGAAATAAGGAGGAAGTGCTAGCAAAATTAGATGAGCATTTCACCTGTGGTTAACATGATAAATACAGTGATACTAGCTAAATTTCAAGTTGGAATTTTAGGCAATATGCTGGCGAGGGGAAGTGTGCCCGCAGGGTTATTTCTGTTACTCATCCCTAATGGAGCTTCACTTAGATAAGGCAACTGATGTCATCTTCATAGAGTGCCTTCTGGCAAGAACTAGCAATAAAAATATACAATAGATTTAATGTGGCTTGGCTGTCTTCTGACCAGTAAGTTATTCTGCCGGTTGGCTATAGGCAGGGCAAAAGAGTGCACTGTGCTTCTTCAACCTTGCTCTTCAGTCTGTCATTTCCTCAACATTATGCAGTTGGTGTAAACAGGGCTGCAGATAATTCTCTGAACCTATGAAAATGCAATACTGAGTAACAATGGTGAAAGCATAGACACTGCCACAAATGTAAACAATTTTGCACTAAAACAGAAGAACCTATTCCTAAACACCTTTTCAGCATGGATAATTTAATGCATTACTATTAAGGATATGATTGTCTACTACCCACGGTTTTCCTTTTTGTCGGTGTTACATTTAAATAATTTTTAGGCAAAGACGTTACTGGTAGGCTGATGATCATCTTATGGAGAATCTCATTCTTATCAAGCATAAGTTTTTGTTGTACTCTATGGCAGTTTAATGTGCAAATGTTACTTTGTATGTGCAAAATATCCTTGTAAGAGTGCTTGAGCGAAGCAGATTACTAGAGAATTTAATCTCTACAGCAGTCTCCAGCAATGAATTCTTTAGATTCTGACTATCAGCACCTAGTAAGTAAATTGCAAATGAATTTGAATGAAGATGACAGACACGGGTCACTCATCCAAGGAGGACAATCCAAAATCTTTCTGTAAGACCAGCATCAGAACAAATGAGCACAGATTTCTGTTTCATACAGTGTTAGCTTCTTTGTAAATGGAAATTAAATTTTCTGATTTATGCTGGTAATGTCTTGAGCAGGTTTGTGACCATTTGCTTACCTGGTTTACAAGAGGTGTATTTCTCCCCTGAGCCAAATGTAGTACTCCCTGTAAAACAAAGGTTATGGCACTAACACAAGCTGCTTCCTTGAGGCCAAATTCTACCCACAGTTCCTTGAATGCAAATCACTGGCATTACACATGGGTAACTGAAAGCTGAATTTACCCTTGAGTGCTCAGTTCAGTTTAAATTATTTTGCAGCTTCCCTGCTGATGGCTAAGAAATCATCTAGCCTCGGTAGTATTAGCTACCTTTTATTCAGTATTCCCTTCACAAATGTAATATAAGGTTTGCTTATAAATATACATGCTTTAGTTTACAATTGCTGTTGAAATTTTCTGTTTTATACACTACAGGTATTTTGAAACAATATCTGCAAGCTCATAATTAACCATTCCTTTTTTTGAAAGAATGCAAAGTGGGATAAATTTTCGGATAACAAGGTATTGTATCCAAGTTGTTTTCTGTAATTTTTCATACAGAAGTGACTGGTTTATGGCAAAACTGTAGCAGTTAACATTCCCGATAGTCATTATTGCCAATGCATTAAATGTGTTATACTTCAGATCCAATCCTACCTTGCTCTGAGCACAAATAATTCAACTCCCCACTGTAAATCCTTTCTAATTAGGTTATTTTTGTCTTTTAATCTTTTACTCTGAAAGCCATTAATGATTTTTAACTGAGACATGTATAATTTGTAATAATTTAGCTTATCTGGCTTTAAAAGATCATTTGTTTTCCTTTTAATCTTTAACAACCTTGTTTGGATTTAAGACTATGTGCAGTAAATGCCAGAGGTAAGGACAATTTTGGTTACACTATGCAATTCTTAACCTGGTGTTGAGGCCTCCAACTGCAAAGCTGATGATGCCACCCATAAATGAATTCCAAAAAGACAATCCCAAACCAGAAGAAAAAGCCCAGAGGGCTTAAATGATTATGACAGAGTACGTTCCTTTAGCTCTAGAACCACTAGCTCACTAGATCAAACTGCCCAGGAACCCATCCAGCCTGGCCTTGAACACAGCCAGGGATGGGGCAGCCACAGCTTCTCTGGGCAGCCTGTGCCAGCGCCTCACCACTCTCTCAGGGAAGAATTGTTTCCTGATGTCCAACCTAAACCTCCTCTCTTTCAGTTTTAGCCCATTCCCCCTTGTCCTACCATTATCCACCCGCGTAAAAAGTCGGTCCCCCTCCTGCCTGTAAGCTCCTTTCAAGTACTGGAAGGCCGCAAGGAGGTCTCCCTGGAGCCTTCTCTTTTCCAAGCTGAACAATCCCAACTCCCTCAACCTTTCCTCATAGGAGAGGTGCTCCAGCCCTCTGATCATTTTGGTGGCCCTCCTCTGGACCTGCTCCAACAGCTCCACATCCTTTCTGTACTGGGGGCCCCATACCACAGCCAAATACAGTTTTAAGTCCTTATACATTTGTCACATATTTTTAAAAGCCTTGTTGATTCTTTTTTCTATTTACTGTCAACACATAAATTTACATGGAAAACCAGATAGGAAAGAGTTGTCATTGAAGAAACGTTATTCTTTATAGGAGTGTGTTATTTTACTCAGTTTCTGTAGAAACTCTGTGAAATTACTGCACTTTGCATCACTTCTTCCTATGCATCTAAAAATGTTTCACTGCCAACCTTTGTTGTGTTTGCTGCCAGTTGAAAACAGACATTAACAGGATCCTGCCATGATTTATGCATTGCATTACCTCTGGTCCATATCTGGGATGTTACCATGTTACAAACTGACTTTTGGTTAATTTTATAGTAAGATAGGGTCACTTAATGTCGGATAAATACCCTGAATATGGAAGGTCCTTTATTAAAATAAGCTGTCAAAGTGTTTTCACAGCAATGTTAAAATCAGCCAACAATCACTAATGATTTTTGATTAAACGTTTGCTTACCTTTAAGTGGAGTACTTTGTTGCAGTTAAATGCAACAAAGGAAAAGAAGTTTCACATATTCTTTGATTTAGTCTTCCATCCACTTCTGCTCTATACAGACAGACAAGTACAGGCCTATGAATCTTTGAAAGCTACCAAGGGTGCCAATTCACATAAAGCAACATTTAAACATATGTTCAATCCCACTGGAGTTCAAGTCAAATGTGTACTGAGATCACATTGTTTTGAGAAGAATGAGCTGTTTTCTGTTGTCTTTGTCCCTGAATTCTTGGAAAGGATAATTCTACATGCCAGTCCAGTAGTTTGGATGATTCCAGAGCAACTTGAGAAAAATAACAAGTAATTAATAGATATGATATAATGTCTTATTTATGTCCATCTGTGGAGAATTCTTTTGTTTTCTGGCCATTGTCATCTTTGGAAATTTCATATAAGTAGAGAATAAACACCTTGGAAATCAGCTTTCACAGGTTTAGATATTTACACTGTATATAAAACCATATTTAACTGTAAAGAGAAAAAACGTTTCTAAAAACTGTAGGGTTTGTTTTATTTTTTATTTTATTTTATTTTATTTTATTTTGCCTATTACACATCTGCTAAGTCTAGAACTGTTTTAAATGCCAGATGTTGGTAATTTCACAAATGGCTTTGAGCTACAGTGAGCGAGCAGTACACGGAATGTGACTGTGCCAGCAGCACTTTGTTGGGGCCCAGGGGATGAGTGTGACAGGGGCCGTGGGGCTGCAAGATTGTGTGGGGCCTACCCCATGACCTGCCTCGTACTGCAGCCCCCATAGAGGTGGGCCAGGATAGGGACAGTGACTGGGTTCAGCCCAGCCCTGCTATCACCTGGAACTGCCAGAGATCCCAGGCCTGACTGGTATCTGACTGGGCCAAGCTCAGAGCAGGGGCCCTAATGAAATGGCCATAACAAAACACCCACAGAGTGCATGGGGTATTCCTACGAGACATGGCAATGGTCTTTCTCTCAGTTTAGCTATTTTCAGAAAGCCTTCTCCAAGGTGATGCCAGTTTTCTCTCAGGGTATTTACTGACTCCTTCCCAGTTAACATGCATGGTGAAATGATCCATTTCTGCCCACAAAGCCATCTTCAGTGCAAGAAGTGCTGCTCAGTGGAAAGACAGAAACTGTTAAAGTTGTTTTCTGTGCTGGGAAAGGCTTGGAGAAAATGTTTGTGGGAGAATAAGTGGATCTGTCCATTACTCTATTTGCAAGGGTAACCACAAAACAGAAATTATCCACCTCAAATCCATGTTATTGTAGTCTTCCAGTGTATAGTAAAACACTAACCTGTTGTGTCAATTTCTTCAGTTTCCATGTCTCTTTGGAATTGGATGGTGGGAGAAATTAAAACAAAACTGAGAGACTTTTCTTATCAATAGAGAAGCCTGGTAATTCTGACTCATTAGGGTGAGGAGAGGCAGCACATACAGACATAATGCCAGCTGTACATCCCAGCACTGGAGATCTGCCATGAACTTTGAGGAAGACTGGATGTGTTCTTCATGCTTGACAGTCCAGAAAATTGAACTGTGCTTGTAACATTAATGTGTTTTTAGGCCTTCCAGAACTTCTGGATGCTCCGGAAAGGTACAATGCTTCCATTGTCACCACACAGGCAATATCTTCTCTTTCTTTAACCATACAGTCTTGTTTGCCTACATGCCAGAGTCTTTTCCAAGGATAGAAGTCCTCTTCAATGGCAAACTTCACACTACTTGAAATCTGAGAAGAGGCTTAAGGCTGAGTCTATTCCCCATCTGAACAGTTGTATAAAGCATTATATGTGTTAAATTACCTAAGGTTGCCAGGAGATTGGCAAGACCCTCCTATGGTCAATTGTAACTGAGCCATAATCTTTGTAGACCGCGTGGTCACTTCAGGAGGATATATAATCAAAACAACTGCGCAATAAACTGCTTTTTGCTGCCTTTTACCTTGCTATGAGTGCCTTGCTGTTTGATCTCCCAGCAAGTTACAATTGAGTGCTTTGAAAGTACGCCCCCTAGCCACCGCGTTTAATTGGTGCCTAACTGACCAGCCCCGTGTTCTTCACTAAGTCCGTTGTGGCATCTTGAAGTTGTTTTTCCAAGATATTATTTCCTTATCTTGTTGTGCAGGAATGTTCTTGGGAAAGCTGGACTGTTCACAAGCTTGGGTTGCTCACATGCCTGTTGCTCTGTAAGAAATGCTCTGCAACAAGGCTTCTTTCTGTTCTCAGTCACTTAACAAAAAAAAATCAAGTCTGGTTCTGAAAACCTCCTTTTCATACATGTTAAAATCCTCTGGTTTAACGATTATCTTTGGTCAGAGCTTAGTGTCTAAAGTTGGTGAAAATGAGCAGAAAGAGCCTTCTTTAAAATGGGAAGAAAGGTGGCTTAAAAAGTAGACCTTAATATTCTAGAGTTCTTTTTTATTAACTTCACATTTGTGGAAAAGAATCTTATGACTTATGTCAGGATCTTTTGTTCACTTAATGAATTTTTCAAGGTATTAAAAATAATTTCTGCAATGTGATGACTATTAAGCTACTAGGTGAGGATGGGAGTAGAATATAATTTCAATTAATATCCCCCTTTTTTTTTTTTTTTCAAACAACTCCACTGATTCAGTCAAGAACTTCATCTTTTGAAACTAAGCCATATGACACGACAAGAATGGCTCCATAGAAGAGAGAGTGGGAAGTTCTTCAAAACCAGTCTTTTAATTTAACACTTCAAAAAACGTACTTCAGTGAATCTACCAGGAAGCGATATGCCTGAAGGTTGTGGATGCCCCCTCCCTGGAAGTGTTCAAGGCCAGGCTGGATGGGACTCTTGGACTAGTGGGAGGTGTCCCTGCCCATGGCAGGTGAGTTGGAACTAGATGGTCTTTAAGATCCTTTCCAACCCAAACGATTCCATGGTTCTATATATGTCCACATGTACATTTATCTATATATATCTATAGATATTCTCCTTATTTTAGTAATTTCTATGGATGTAATGATTACAGACTGAGATGAGATTAAACCTCAGAGCACAGCCACGTGGTGGCTCTACGCAAGTTTACTTTGGAAGTGTTAAATGTATGAAGTGATCTTCAATATATGCAAATTAAAAGCTTCTGGGAGTACTGTGCATGCAATGAAAAGAAAATATAGCCTTCTGCAGATGGAAAAAGCAAGCTTATTAGGAATTAATAACCATCTCAGTCCTAGGGAAATAAGAGAAAATGTTGCATCTAATTCTTACTATAGCAAAATGTAATTAACAGGAAGGTCGGAGGGCAAGGACATAGTATGCAATTAAGTCTTCCTCAATCTTGCACTACACAGGTGAACACAATACAAATTTAATATGAACGAATCCTCTGGTACCTAGCACACATTTTCAGAACTCTCATCTACATGAAATCTGTGGGGATCTTATTTCCTGCTATAGAATGTTTTGCACTTCTGTATGGAAAATTTAAGAAAACTGTAAAGTCCTTTTCTTCACATATTTCTTCAGGTTTCTTCCAATCCCCCTACCACTGACACATTACTGTAGTTCATTTTTCTGCATGTTACTTGAGATTTAGTGCTAATTCAGATAAGGCAAAACTTTAACAAGGTTGCTGCTAACATGTGAAAGCTGTGCTTTGAAGTGATAGTGTAATGAATACCTATGTTAGTTATTGCAGGATACATTCTTTACCTTCTGGATGTCAAGTTATTTTAGCAGGTGATATATGATTCTCTCTTTTTTTTTTTTTTTTTTCTCAGTCCAGGACACTTGATTGAAGAGTCAGTATTCATTGTGTGACTGTTCACAAATGCATAGAGGGAACAGATACTTCTAGTCGTGATTCAGTGTTGATCTTATTTTGCACAGGAGGTTGGAATAGATGACATTCCAAGGTCAGTTCCAACCTGAATTATTCCATAAACTTAAGTTTTGCATGCAGATCTGTTTGTTTTTGCAGTTCTTTTAAGAAAACAAAGTATTTCAGTTCAGTATTGGATTTCACCTGCAGTACATTCAAGTTCTCAGAAGTGCTCTGGTTTCTCTCCACTCCCCTCTGCCACCATTTTATTTCCTCTTGTTTCATTTTCTGTCAAGATCTTCCAGACTTGCCCTTGTTTTCTGCCTTACAGCAAATCTAACTGACAAAGATCCACTTCCCTTTCTGTTTTTGCTTTCCAGACTTTCTTCTCCATGGCTCTGAGCCTGGAAAGGAACATATAAAATTTTACACACCAAAACACAGGGAAATAGGGTATAGTTTTACCCAACAAACACCAGTGGAAAGGACTTGTGAGGCAGCATCAGCTAAGATTTATGCTGAGAGGCTGTCCACACACAGAAACTTCTGGAAACTTATCAAAAGGGCATATTCATACACTAAATCATCTTCTAACCCCTCATGTCAGAGCTCCCAGCCCTATACTGTGCATAACTCTGAATGACAAGCTAACAGCTAGTCTGAAAACCGTATAGTCACATCAAGGATGAGTGTAAAACTGATCTACTTTGGCTTTTATTGCCATGAGTGGAGACGATTCTATGAATGTTACAGGATTTATTTTTTTTTTTTTTTCCCCCCATGGGCAAGATTCCTTGTGACTAAAATGAAAATTGCAGGGAAGAGTCAATGTCCTTGTTCCAAACATCTGTGAAAATCCAATCTAAACTAGCTTATTGGAAAAAAAAAAAATAAAATAAAAAAAAGAAGGGAGGAGGTGAGCAGGCACAGGATAACATTGACTAATTAGAAAATTGAAGTAGAGAAAATAATTTTGCTAGAATATTATCTCTGTTTCTTGGGCTTTTGTTCTATAACTTTTGTATGACAGTAAACAATTATTTAGAAAAATGGGGGAATTCCTGTTCAGTCTAAAATCCTTCTAAGGAATAAAAGCCTCTGCAGAGAACAGTTTTTGTCCTGACTAAGATAGAAACCTGGACTCAAGAAGAAAGCCTTTTTTGTCTCTTTTGGAAAAGATAAGCCTGAAATTTTGGTAATAGATCCTTTTCTGCCGGATGTGTGAGATGCAAGGCAACAGAAGAACGTGTGTGTGAAATACCAGTTTGACACCTAAACCTCCCTTCTTTCTTTTCAAAGGCTGAGCTAAATTTCATGTACTTAGCTGCTAAAATATATGTAGGTTTGTTTAGTTTTTCCCTAGACAGTCATACTTTTAACTTTATTGAAGCAAGGAGAAATACACAGCCAACATACTAACCAGTAAGGGAGAGCACAAGGGGTGTCTTGACTAGGTTGAGATGTGCCATGTGCAGGAGAGCCACTTCTGCCATAGCCCCCTGTTGCAGCCTAGAAGCTGCCTGTACTGCCTTGGCTTTTCTGGGGCCCCTCATGTTCTGCATAGTCAATTAACAAACAGGGCTGGTGCTGCAGGCTGCCTCACGGCTTGTGCACCGTGCACCCTGGCTGTGACTCTTCCTGAAATGAAGGATGGCTGATGAAGCTGCAAAAGCTGCAGAAAGTGCATAGCAACTCAAAGAATATGGCCCTAATTAGGCAACAGCTCTGTAGAATGTTCCTTTCTTTCTCAGCTTTAAAACTCATTTAACCTTTTCATATGTGTCAAAACATGTCAGATATTATGAGCTTGATCTCATGAGATCGTGCTAATTCATGACTCGGTTAATCTTACAGCTCTTTTTATTGAATGATTGTGGTATATTTTATCTTCCTTTTTTTTTTTTTTCTTTTTTTTTTCTTTTCCTTTCTTTCCTCACTCGCTTTCCCTGGTATAAGTTGAGGTTATGTTTGTTTTCAGGGATATGACTGTATTTTGTCTGACAGAAAATATGTGGTTAGTTTGAAATATCTGTTATTCTGTGTTTTACCCCTTTCTGTTAAAGAAAAATAGAGAGTTAGAAGAAGATGATCATCTGCAATGTTTGTATTGGCAGGGGAAAGAATGTAGATATTTTTGCTTTACTGTATACTGCATACAGAAAGGACAAAATCCCAAATGAATCGGAAGTAATTTACAAACAAAACCATAGTAAAACCGTTAGGAACTTGAATAAACCTGGGTAGGTAGTACAGACATTTTCTCATATCCATCGGAAAATACTGAATCTGTTTTCTTAAACTTGTGGATTTGGTGGGGAGAAGGATTTTCTTTAATATTAATAATCTCCACATAGCTCCTTAGAACAAATGGTGATAGGGGAAATAATCTTACCTATACTCAATAGTGCATATACTGAGACTGATATTTACAGTTCTTTAGACCTATATTAATTTTACAGAGGAAACCTTGTCCTTTTTTTTTTTCCTTTGTGTTGATATTTGCAATTTAATATGATCACTAGGAGCAAACTGTAGCTCTTGCATTTATGGTTTTTCTTGCAAATCTCATAGCTAAAGAAAGATAGTAATAACCTGATTTTTTATTTTTATTTTTTCTTGCACAAACAAAGCTCAGTTTCAACCTTCTTACTTACAAAATTAACAGTGATATTAGAAAAGGTATTATCTTCTTTATGCTTCAGACATCAGTTTGAGATATCTCATTTGAGAAATGTACTGCAGTCCTCCTTATCTAAATGCAGTGAGTCAATAAATCAATTAATACTAACTGATCGTTTTTCTTATAGTGACTGAGGGGCTTGCTTGCACTGAGTACCCGTTTTTTATATATATTAAAATAAAAACATAACACCAAAAAAAATGCAGGTGACTTTGGTAGGAATTTTGCCTGAACAGACTACAGTCTGCAGTCCAAATGATATTCCTTTCAGTGCAAATCTGTTTCGTTTTAGGAACTTCCTATATTTTGATAACACATATGAGAATGTCTTAAATTTATACTTCAAACTGCTGCTGTCAGAGACAAAGCTGCTGTGTTGATGTTGGGCTGTTCTGTTTGTAAAGGGTCTGATTTGTTTCCTACCTAAATGTCTTAGAAGGTGCTAGTGCTATCTGAAGTCCAGATGAGTAGCTAAGTGTTTTGCGCAACAGAGTGGAGGAAGAGTAACTGCTGCATTCGTATAAACTTTTTCTTTACATGAGTGCATCCATCCACACCAGCCCCGGCTCTGCCCTGACATAGGACAAAGGTCTTGCTAATGCTGCTCCTATCCAGTATACTGAAGGCTTTGGGCATGCTACACAACTGCAGGTTGGCAAGGGCATGACACTATTAACCAAAGCTGTCTCTCAAATCTCAACTGACCTTAATACGGAAGCGGAACTTGCCAGAGAGTCTTTACTCCCTTCAGGCACTGATCAGTTCATGTTCAAGGGATGGGAATGTAGGATTTCAGGCTTCTAGCACCATTTGAAAATTATGTGTTACTCAGTATGTAGAAATTGAAGAAAACTAAATAGAATAATAAATTAAAGATAGAAAAGGGCTTAATGTCTCAGGTATTAAATATGGTCCTTTAATGTCTGTTTTTTAAGTCTGTGAATGTACATAATCTATGTATATGTACAGGTGTTTCTGGCATATCAAACTGGTTTATGCAAATCTTGGCAAAAAGATATTGAAAATTGCTGTTCAAAATATAAATAGCTGGAGCATGTATTTGCTTTACCATTACTCCACCTACTGGCAATGTGCTAAACTGACTGCGATATTTCAGACTAAAGAAAGAAAAGGAAATAAAACTATTCCCAAAGTGCAAGCATCAAGTGATTAATTAAATGGTAATTGTGGGGAATTAGGGTTCTAAAGAATAAAAAGTTGTTATTTTAGGGGGTGGAGGTTGAACTGCGTCATTTTGCCCGTAAGTACACATTAGTGGTGTACCTGTTCTTAAAAATATCTAAAACTTAATTTTGGAGGAGATGATATTTTAATGGATGCATTTCTACATTTATTACAAAACCATGTGTACATATATTATTTGAATAACAGTGTTGAATTATGTTAGAACAGTAAAATATCAATTAAAATTAAATCTTCCAAAAGCAACTTTAGTGTGAGCAAATAGGGTATGACACTGTCTGAAAAATTATGGTGGGGAAAACAAACATTGTCACAACTGGACTATGTTCAGTTACTGGGGGCTGATGTTTACAAGACATGATTCCTTATCACAGTGTAACTGCTGGAGGAGCCTAAGCTCCAAGAAGGGTTTCAGACACCCCCATGGAATTTGTCCATTCTGAGTGTGATGCAGCCCTTGTTCAAGGGCAGTGGACACTTTGATGCTCGAGATATCTAAATGAAGTTGAGGTAAATCAAACACAACTGTGTGACCAACCTAAGCTCTGCTGCAGGGGAAAAAAAAAAAAAAAATGGGAGAGAAAAAAACAACAGGAAAAAAAAGACATTTATTTTGGATGATCTATGGATCTATGGCTCCAAGACAGCTTTGTTGTTGCCTTGTTTCTTGTTCTTTACACCTTCACCACCTTCACTACATTCATATAGAATCACAGAATGGCTTGGGTTGGAAGAGACCTCAAAGATCATCTAGTTCCAACCCCCCTGCTGTGGGCAGGGACACCTCTTGGGCTATCACAGGATTTTTTTAAGAGCCCAAGACACTGTGAAATCTTCATCAGAGAATTCCCTGGACAAAGTTATCTGCTGGGTTATTTTGTTAATATCAAAAGAGAGAAAGAGACAGACAGTGAGGTACTGAGGCCACTGTTGTTTAATAGTCTTGCCTGTAGTATGTGTGTATGTCATACATATGCTCACATCCAGCTCCCTCATTTACTTCTTGTTGGCTATCATCTTAGTTGGATTTTCTTAATAAGTGCTGAAAAAGAATGTGTTTATTTAAGCAAATTTTACAACAGTCTAACTATGAAAAAAGGAATTTTTTTACTTCTTTGTCATGATTCCTTGGAAAGACCTTGTAGTGAACCTTTATCTCTTGCTTTTGTAATTGAAAGGGTGGTGTGGGCAGTTACCTTTTACTGTTATACCTGCTGTTACCAATGAGAAAATAATCGTTTTAGCAGTGCTTTAAAGACTATCAGTTTTCCTTGTCTGCAGAAGACCGCATACATATGAGCAAGGCGAAACCTGATACCTCCACCAAAGGGATTTATAGTCCATGATAGACTTCTCCTGATAGGTAGCTCCAGGTAGTCCATTAATTCTAGATTCCTCAGCTATGCCTAAATGAAGGATGAAGGGGAGGGATGTTTTCATAATCACAGGTCTGTATGTCTTTTGCATCCTGATTAACAATAGAGAAATACAGGTATCTGGACTGAATGGTACGCATGCTGTGCCTGCATGACACATCACCAGGACCCTGGAACATGCAACCAGGCCTGTATGCTGTATGTTTGTGCTGTAGGTACCAATCCACGTTTGGCTGAATCCCTTCAAATGATCACGTAGCTGACCATACAGCTGTATCCTCTCCTTCTTCCCAGTTGCTAATGCCTTTCCTTTGGATAACATGACTGAAATCTCAAGACAGGAAGCAATATAAAAAGCCACCCAAGGGTTAGGAAGAGGGGAACAAAAGGAGTTTGAAATATCTCCTTTAGATTGGCCAAAAAACACATTCCTCAGCTTGGTGAGGTAGGAGGGAGTAGTCAGTAAGAAGACTGGAGGCTGAGAGCCAAGAAAGGAGCAGTGCATTGGAAGACGTCATTACAGGAGGAAGAAGAGAGGGGCAGTTAGGTGAGTTTGCCCCTGCTCTGTACTGTAATGCTGAATACAGTGCTTATCTTCAGCCATGCAGAGGTTAAGATGCACAGGTCTAAATGGTCATCCAAGGGCTATGCAATTAGCTTTCATGCAGAGCAAAGCCGAAGCTAGAGAGCTTGCACCTGTGGATTCCTGATGGAAAAAACACTCTTGACTGAGCAGAGTCTAAACTGAGGTGTTTTTTTTCTGGAGAACACAGAAAGGCTGTGCCCTGAATACAAGAGGATCAGCACAGCTGGTTGCTAGCATCTTGATTAGGGATGGATGAACTTGTTTGGATAAAACAACTGGTCTCGCTGTGCATAGAGCTCCAGCTGAGCCTGAATTTGGAAGGGGCTAAACAATACAAAGCTTATATTTTTATTTTCACACTTAGGCATTAACATTTTCTGTACATTCTGGTTGCAGCCAAACAGCTGAAAGAGTGCAGGAATGGCACATTTCCTGGCTTGCTGGGAAGAAAGGAAGTCTCTTGATCTCTCTTCCTACCACCAAACACATTTCTAAACAAGAGCCATTTTCTCCTGAATGAGCCACAGAATATCTCTATTTCAGACTATTCAACCTGTAAAAGGTAAGAGAAAACTGTCAAACATTACAATGCCTGAAAGGCTTTTTGAAGTTTCTGTGAAGTTTTTGTAGAGGGAGGTTGGTCAGGGAGCGCTGAAAATTGCCATGTGTGCCAAAGCCAGTGCTTCTTTTTCATGTTCAGATGCCTGCTTAAACTTGGTTGTGTGGCCATTTTGTATGTCACAGCTAAAGAGAGGCAGTACTTGTTCCTTGTTCAGTCATGTAAATGACATATTGGTAATGCTTAGTGTTGGGGTTTTGTGGGAACATTGTGGAAATATTTGGATTCTGTTTTTTTTTTTTTTTTTTTTTT
>VXAV01003969.1:288617-299539 GCA_013399715.1 Alectura lathami
ACAGTAAAATATCATTACCCCACGTGAGTGAAGCTGCGTAAAACCAGGTATTCATTAATGTCAGCACTAGCAAAGGAATACCTGATGTGTTCCACGAATTTCAGGTAGTTGGCGAAGGAATCTACTCAGCTGAAGGTGATATTATCAGTGTTCAGAAGCCTGCTCCTCTGGGGATTATGTCAATCAACTCATTACCATTAAAAAAAAAAAAAAAAAAAAGCAGAGGGAAAAGTTTGAAACGTGTATTTTGCTACCCTGAATTTACAGTGTCTTTGACATGCTCCTTATTCATTAAAAACTATTAATCTGCCTCTGTTAGACCTGATTTAATTTTGAAACAGAGGAAAATATTTTATTTTCTATAGTGGCACATGCCTTAAGCAAAGTATTGTGCTTTGTATAATATTGTAGAGAAGGCTTTTCTCATTCGTGTCTACTAATTACTCTAAATAAACTGTAAAAATTAGTTAGTTACCAAAACAAACTGTAAGTTTAGTTAGGTCGTGACTATTTTAAAAAAAGAGCTATCCGGAGCACTGTTAAGAGGTGTGATAACTGGTCGAAAGCATCATGAGGGGGAACTAGAGACTAAAGGTTACCAAAAGGAAGAAAGAAGAGTATGTGGCTTATCTAAGCGTATGTGTATGTTTTGTGAAAGCTCCACTTGATAAACTTTCAAGACAAGCTACGAAACTCAAAGATTAGGATATTTTTAAATGTGGTATTTGAGATCAAAGAGAAAATCACAATGTTAAATATACAAAAGCACTCATATCTCTAGAATTCATTACTCAGTCATGGTAAGAAACTCACTTCAGATTACTTGAAAAACGCTTTTTGGCTTACACTTTGTGGCTTACACCTTGCAGATATAGCACCTAAGATATGCTGTCATTCATGTATTGTAGGAAACAAGCTAGGAATAGCATAAAGAACCTTACCTCTATTACACAGGAAATCAGCCAGGAAGTTTTAACTGTAAAGATCGTGTTAAGATGTCAAAGGGAGATGTGTTCAAGGGTCCTTTGCAGATTTTTTTTTTTTTTCAGCTTTACAAAATAGACATATGATGGTCACTGGCCTTAATCCTTCAATAAATAACTTCTTAAGGGACAAAAGTAGTGTTGAACAAATGAGAAGGAGTAAAAGTTATATGAGCATAGCTTACTCGATTCTGAAGAAAAGATGATGATGCGTGTCTGCTAGGTTAACACTCTTGGTCAGGGAAAGTAGGTATTACAAAGACTGTTAATTAACATCCTCGGAGCACTTGTTACAACAGCAGGTAATAAAAAATACAGTGGAAGTTCTATTTGTATCTTTTTCCTTATGAAGGAACACTTGGAAAAATAAAAGTAGCAGGAATTAGAACAGAACAAAAGAAACAAAAAAAAGGTTTTTTCTCAGTAGCAAGATTGTAAAAGACTTAAACATGCTAAATGGATGCTTCATAAAAAATGATGATGATCCCCCTGAAAAATACATCTAGAATATTACCTGTGCAAGAAGTGAGAGTGGGAGAAAAAAAAAAAAAAACACCTTATTTTGTATAGACAATGTTTAGGCGTAACTGTGTAGAAGGAAGTCATGGGAAGTCTCTCATGGGGAGAGCAGCCAACATCAATTCTTAGCATTTACATAGTGTTTTACAGACTTAAAGTACTAAGGACTGAACAACCTGTATTTATTATAGCTTTAATTCCCCATAGGCCTCCTGGGTAGTGTTAATATATGTCATATTTTTTACTTATTTTAATGTTTTGCTTTGCTTGGGTGTGATTTTTTTTTTTCTCATTTTTTTCCTGCAAAATTACAATCTCTTCAACAATCAACTATACATAATTATCTCAATCCATTTTAATGGAAGAAGTATTTTTTGAAGATCTCATCTCTGAGAGCCACCTCTGAAGACGCATCAACTGGCTCTTGCTCGTGGAAAGAACAGTCTGTCATTCTTTCCTTCTGACTTCAAGGCTCTACCAACAAAATTCTCTCACCATTTCACATTTCAGTGGTAGCTTGTGATGGATTTGGCGCTTCTTAGTAAGAGTGATGGAGAGAATTTGGATCTATTCTATAGTAATTTATTAATTCAAACAGGAAACTGGTACTTTTTCTGCTAAATAAAAAGTGTAACCTCATCTTCTCCTAAGAGCAGGCACTGTAATGGTCCAGGACTCTGAAAATCTCTTATATATGGAATTGGAACATCCATTTGCAGTTTGACATTTTCTTTTTTTCTTTGTTAAGCATGGAGGCTTTCTCAGATGAGCATATAAATCCCTCTTTTGTGAGTAAGTCACATCTCTTACCACTTAGTTATAAAAATCCATTACTTAATATTTTTAAGACCACCATCTGCTTGACATGTTCTTCATGTTTATGTTTATGTGTTGATTTTAATTCCAGAGTGGTAAAATGTATTGTGTTGTTCACTTTATTTCTGCTGCTGATGGACTTAGTGATGTGTGCCTGCCACTAAACTGCATTTTAGTACGGCAGTTCTTTGTTTGTTTTCATTCTTTTCTTTCCTTAACCTTGGTTACTATTGTCACTTTTTTCATTTGCTGGAACTAGTTTTAGATCTTTGTCTTTTTCCAGCTTCTCATCCTGAATGTGCTATTCAGCAAATTCCTTTCCTCCTTTGTTAACCCTTCTGCTTCAGCATAGTCTTGCAAGAACTCTCTTATGTTCCTGTACAGAAATAAGCCCTCTGTGTATTGGCTAGAAGGCAATCTGTGAACAAACCATGTTCAGTATCTCCTCCAGTACTTCTCTGGTGTATTTGAATATTAGCTGACTCTCCAGATCTAGGGAATTCTCTTCCATGAAGTTCAGTAATTATAAGTTTACGTAGTTGCAGAACATTTCTGATTGTGTAAGCTACCATACTCAAGGTGTTCTTGTTTTCTTTTCTTCCAAACCTGTGTATGTTTCTTCATATCATTGAGTCTCTCTCCTCTCATGCATTTAGACAGAAAGCCTCCTCTGTCTTTGCAGAAGTAAAACCAAATAATTTTGGATAACTTTCTGTAAGCTAACATTTAAAAAATACAAGAGAAGCTCTGTTACTTATGATGAGCAGTTTCACAGTGTTCATATCTTCCACTATTGACATAGAGCTAGATGTAATAGCTTAAAATTTCAATCTTAATTTTGAATTCAAATGATTTTTTTTTTTTTTTTTTTAATGTGTCTGGCATTAAGCACAAAGAACTCTTTCTAGACCTTATCAGAAGGTCTGGAAATATCTAAGGCAAATGTCTATGTAAAATTTCCTCCTCACATAGGTTTCAAGATAATTGTTTGTACTGCACAGAAGGTAGTATCATACTTGAGGCTGTACATCTCTATGAGATGCATTTGTGGACAGTCATACTTTACTTTCTATAGAGAGATGTTTCTGGTATAGTTTAAGACTCTTGTGTATTCCCAAAAAGTGGTGACTCTTTTGGTTTAAACACCTTGAAAACTATGGAGTAAAGTATGTGACAAAAAAACAGGCCATTCCTGTGTAACAGTTTCCTTTTAGGTTAAGAGCAACCTTGCGTTTTTGCAGCTGGAAAAAAAATAAAAAATAAAAAAATCCTGGAGGTGTTTTCCCACACAGGGAGTGGGCATATTTTCACTTACTACAATTCTGAAGGTGTGTTGTGTTTCAAACCATGACTATATACCTTCATTTTTATTTGCAGAATAGCATGTCACTTCAGTTTTGAACAACTGCCCTTCTATCCAGTGCTGATATTACATAGTCTGCATATGATTCAGACAGTTTGCTGTTGATGTGCCTAACGCAAGACAAAAAGGATCTTGTGACAGGTATCTGTCAATAAAAACATGAGTGATGCTGCATACTCTATCAGTACTTAAAACCCAAGACTGCATAGTGGAAGTGTGCGTAATCACTCAGCCATCACTCCGTTCTTTGAAGGTTCAAAAACTGCTGGGGTTTGCCTGCTACAGAGAGAACTTTTCAGGGGTGTTGAGCACTGAACTAGCTCAGCTCCCTTAGATATGGAGAGCTTTCTTCCATTCATTTGAAGCAGTGCTCAGTGAATACAGAGTGACTTTGAAAGCATCATCCATTCCATATTCACCACCATTTTCATAGCTCCAGAATTTCTTTTTTCCCATGTGTGTTTTTTAGTGCATTGTAGTATGCATTTCTCTTCTTCTGTGTCTCTGACTTGTTATTTTTATTCAAGAGATATATCTATAAAGACACAGGCTCTTCCAAGTTTTAAGTGAAGACTCAAATATTTTGGAATTCAAAACTGGGTAGATTATTTCTAAGTACAATTATGTATTTTTGCAAGTACATAGGTACAAAAATTTTTATGGCAGGTTGAAGATAATGAGCCCTCATTAAGTGCCTACGTGTAACATGGCAGCAAATTACTTTGATTTATTGCACTCTAATTGTATAGAAAGCCCATGAATTGGTATGTCATATGCTCAGAGGAATATAGTTTAACTAGAACTATTATGTAGCTAAGTAGAATTAGAACTTGACTGCTAATCTATATTAACCTCTCATAGCAGAATAATTTCTTATTTATCTTTATTTTAACAAGATATTTTTTTCATAGTATTCTAGTACAATCCCAAGATGGAGCTCCAGTCATCATACTTTACCTGCCAAATTCTCCGCTGTGACCTGAGCAGATGAGTCATCCTGTGCCACTTTAAGGAAAGGGCTGAACTTAACAGGTAGTGAAGAATCATGTGGTGGTGTAAACAATTTTGTTGGCAGCAAATTTGCAGGTCATTGCTGGACATCACCAGTGGAGAAAAAGCAAGATGACTTCTTATACCAGTGGTACACCTTTACAAAGTGTATTGTCAAATTTCACAAGCAAATAAGCTTAGTCTGGCAAGTCCGTGTTTTGTGTTCTGACATAGAAAGAAACTGAACACTGAACGTCAAATAAAGCAATATGGGTAAAACAGGAGACTGGTAGACAGGAGCTCATTAGGTCCCTTACCTTACTGTGATGTTAACTTTTGTTACTTTTGGCCACCCATCTAGTGTTAATTTCTGATTTGTCATGTGCTGCTGTGTTAAGGGGGAAAACGGGTTGCAATTATTCAAAGCTGTTTCACAGAATACACATCCAACACTATCGGAGAGGTGTAGGGGGGTCCCTACTGATATACCAGATACATCCTACAGCATCAATTATAGGCTGATATCATGCCTTACATAGCCCCTCAGCAGACCTTAAGACTGTTGCTGGGCCAGAAGGAGCTGTGTGTGATGCAGTTTGAAGTGCAATGCCCTTTATTACATGTCTTAAGTTGCAAGGGAATGTGCTTCACCCTCTATTCATGGCGGGAAGTCTGGGAACAATTTCTTTCCTTCAGACAGTGAACAGGGAGGCACTCTGGATATTGCATCCCTGTACCCAGAAGTGCAAGGGTCCAGCATCGTTCTCAATATCAGCAAAGCGAGCATAAGAGATACCTTCTGTCAATACATTCCCACTGAGCCAGTAGGGTAAGAAGGAAACAATTAAGTGACATGTACTGCCAATAATAGCTGCTTTAGGCAGCACATTAACCGGTGCATTAATTGACATATTAATTGATTTATAAACACCAACTTCCTGGTAAGCTTAATTATTACCATCATACTGGAATGAGGAGGATGGTGGGGGGGCTGAGTAAGCCTTAGAGACAGTGTAACTAAGCATTTCTTTTGTTGTATACTCTGTGACGTTCACTAAGGCAGTGTAGATACAGGGCATTTTTCTCTGCTTGATTAATGAGCTGGATTTACTTGAGCAAACTGCAGTGTTCAGAGATACGTTAGGGTTTTCTGGCTTACGACTTACCTGAAAAAGTGAATCAATCAATGAAAACATACAGGACACTGGAAGGCAGAGAAGAGTCAGGAACCGGATGTTTAGCTGTTATGAAGTGCGTAAGGAAAGCTGTTTTTGCTCACTGCCTCTTCTTAGAACTTACAAGCCAGCCTGCCTGAGGCGGGGCTTTCCAGATCCCTCTTCTGACATGACCTTCAAGCTTCACATACTCACAAGGAACTAACTTGTGACTTTGTGTTACTCAGCCAAGCAGTTGGGTCAAATGTACAGCACTCATCCCCTGCTGGCTCTGTTTTTGCTTACAGAGAAGGTGCTGCACCTTCATGCTCTCAGTATTTCTACTGGTAACAGTCAAAGGAAGAGCTCTGAGAGAAAGAGAGGCTGTACATCCCTGACCAGTCCTCCTCTGATACTGAGCATAGCAGGCAGTCCAAGAGTGTAAACTTCACCCTTCGAGGGCCACAGAAGAGGGTATGCGTGAGACAGCTCAGCTATGTGTTTCTTCCTGACAGAGGCTGCACATGAAGGTTCAGGCTGACCCAGGCTTCCTCTCTTCATCTGCAGCATCATTTGCTCACATTCACTCTGCAGCCTCTTCCTCCCTATCTGTCTCTGCATTATGCTCCTCTCTTCCCAGTGGATCAGCAGGAGCTCTGACTCATTCTACTTCTCATATTGAAACTCAGAACAATATTTAATCCCTTGACATCCCCCTCAAGTTGTTAATGGACTCTGTTTCTTCTCCTTTGCCCTCTCATCGCAGCAGGGGCAGAAAAGCCTCTCTGGGGTCTGTCAACACTTTACTCAGTCAGTTCATTGGGCATTGCCTTCGTGCCAGCAGCAGGCATTAGCAGAGAACTGGGAGTGTAGGGAGCAAATCTATTCTAGCTTTGAAGTGGTGCATTGTTACAGTTCAAGGTACAGATGCTGCTCCTTGCATAGATGGTGTGCCATGGCATCATCTCTAAGTAGATGCCAAGGGAAATCACAAAAAATATATATATGCACAGATCCAACCCTCCTCCACACACTGTTTCAAACATCCCATTGACTGTTTTTAAGGTGAAAAGGTTTGTCATTTCCTGAAGCACAACAATGGAGCAAATCAGAAGCTGCAATAGAAACACATAATAACTACACTTAGGTAAACATGCCTTATTCCAAGGCATTTCTTTACTTATCTTTTCAGTTATGTCTTACACTAATTTGTAACCGTTAAAGATATGTGTGAACGTCACGGTAATTAAGACCTAGTGATCATGGTCAGTATTTGTTAGCCAAATATATTGCCACTACTTATGAGGAGGTTTCATTCTTGTAGATGTTGACATATTCTTCCCTCAAGTACAAAGGCCCGAGGGCATCTTAGTAGTCAGGCATGAAATTGGTGTATCTGGAATTTTTCCATGTCGAAAACTGTATGAATATTTGGGCAGTGAAGGAAGATACTAGATCTAGCTGTACCGTAGAAAATGCTGCAGGTGTTTGTGATCTAGGTACAAATCTGTTGAAAAGAATGCGTTAGATTTAATGAGGGCAGTGAAAAATGACTTGGACCAAAAGTCCCATATGTTTCCGTGATTTTTTTAGTTGCTGAAATCTCTTGGATATTCTTGAAAATCCCTTTCTAGCTTGAGTAGAAATGTAGGAAGAAGCACAACATATTTCTGTCTTAAATAACTCTCACAAGTCTATCTTTCCCAGATGACTGCAACTGCCAATGAGTATTCTTTTGTTGATTGGATCATTGGCACTGTCTGAATAATATGAGGCAAGAAACAGAATTACTTTCATAATGCTTATCTTTAATTTGTATAGAAATTTTTGCAAAAGAACTGTTGCTGAATTAAGAGTCTGCTTCTTCTTCAACAGCAGTGCCATTAGAAGCCTACTGGTAGAAGAAGGGATTTGAATACACAGGCAAGGAGGTTGGGAACTGGGGCTCGCAAGCTAATGCAATGATTCAGTTTAAAATGGAAACATGGGGATGATTCTGTGCTCTGTTTGCTATTTGCTCGCTTTCAAATCTGCTCTATTTTTCTTACATGCTCTATGTTTCTTTTTATACATTAGTGAAAAAAGCAATAGCTGAAGAGCAATGCAGCCATCTGGGCTCTTAGTAAATGCACCATGACCCCTTTATATTACAAGTGAATAAAGCACAGGACAAATTTAATGTAGCTCAATACCTTACATGACCACATCTTGTCTCTAGGCAGTTTGTTCCTCTTTCTTATCAGTGAGGACTAGCCAGTCTCTCTCCTTCCTTGTAATAAATTGTAACTCTGTTCTCCAACTGCACAAACAAATGTGGATGAAAATATGTTTATTCTTTATAAATGCTCAGAAGATAACATTAAGATTGGATAAAAGCTGTGTGGTAAAATATGAGGAAATTTATCCTATGTGGTGCAAAGGAACTGATTGCAGGCCTTTCAGTACAGCTGGAACTACTTAGGTTGAATGACTACTGATGATCTGTTAATATGCTGTTTGGATGGTATTGTCACTTTAGAGTGGCAACCTTTATGACTTCAGAGGTGCAAGCGAAATTTGATCAGCAGCTAGGGACCGGTACTGTGTATTAGCTGTTATTACAGAGATATTACATGGTTATATCGATGTTGTTGAGTATTGTTATCTATGTCTCTTAAATGGAATGATTAACATGCAGTACTGCAACATTCTACAACCAGCAAAGAAATAGTAACAGATGATATGCATTCTTTGTGGGGAGTAATTTGCCTAAACTGATGCCTTTTAACAAGTTGGATGTCTATGTATTGCTATTTCTCTGCATTTTCTGTGCAGGGAACCATGTCTATTCACTCTAGATAACTGTCTGAATCATTCAGAGGTCTCTTGAATTTGATGCTGTAGTAATCATAAAGCTTGCTTTAACCTTCTCCCCTAATAGACTTAAATGATTCAAAATGTTATTTCTGAAAATGTGGATTGTGACTCTTCCTTACCTTCCATGGAGTGAGAATGAACAGATTAAAGACTGTCAGGTGCTCAGAGTAATATCTTTTTGCAGTAATATTGCAGGAATATTTTTGCAGTAATATCTAGTGCCTTCATGTACAAATCAACCGTTGTCCTGAGCTGCCTCAAGCGGAAGGCCAAATACACCCCCAAATATTCTGCTCTGAAAGCTTTGGCCCTGCAGATATCAGAGCAGGGTTTTCACTGGGGATGTTTCCCACTGCCATTAGGGATAAGGGGCGTAAGATTAACATGTGGAGAAGGAGCATTGAGGTAGCAGTTAGAGGCAAACACTATTGATGTTGTAAACGAACTTCTCTAAATTAAATGGATGTTAGACCAGATAATCTTTGAGAGATAAACAGGAAAACTGGAGAACCTGACTGATGTCATACATAGTTTTGTCTCATTTTGCTACCTCTAAATCATCACCATTGTTATGCTCAGATATTCCTACTCATGAAAAAGCAGAAAGATTCATGAGGGTATATTGGTATGTTAAAGAGTACTGAGTTACTGAAGATTATGCTGTCCTTTAAGTTTTCATTCCCTTGGCTAGTGACGCAGTATTGGAAAATGACAAAATGTCAGTTTAGGACATATAGCTCCAAATACTCTTCTGTAGGGCTGGATAAAGCAGTATAATGAAATTACAGCTAATACAGCGAATTATAGTTTAGATTAATGTTCACAGACAATGCTTGTTCTTTTTTTTTTTTCTTTTTTTTTTTTTTTTGTAAGTAACACACTTTTATTCCAGTTTTCAAAATCTGAAACAGTTTCTTCTTTAAGGTCTCTGCTAAACTAACAGTATGACGTATCTATCATTGATCTTAACTTGATTTATGACCAAGTGAAGATTTGCAAAACTACTTAACAGTAAAGAATAGTTGCAAAACCTACTTTCCCATCAGAATGAATTTTGTTAGTCTGAAGATTCTAGTAGAAAAAAAATGGCATCATGCTTACCAAATAATAAATTATTTGCAACCTTTTCCAGTCTGAAATCAATATGTTATTCACTATTTATTTCCAAATTTTAATCAAATCTACAGGCAGAAAACTCAGAAAAGCCAACCCAGGACAAAACTGATGATAACAATGACATTTATTGACATTTCTGAGGCAGAAGGAGATTTAAATGAAGTTAAAATACCTTTCAGCAAATGACAAGGGGTGTAATGAAAACCCAGTGAACACAATAAAATATGCACTGCCAGCTGCATGCAGGTCAAAGATATAATTTAAATAAAAGTAGGATAACTCTTCTTCTGTGTCAGTTTATCCTGCTGCTAGACAACTGTCTGGTTGTTGCAAGCCAGCACAATAATTTCATGCTGCCTTGTCTATGAATACTTACTTCTGAATATACTAAAGAGGAAGAAATATTTAGAAGGGAGGAGAGACATAAGCAATCCAGCAGCTAAAACTTGAAGATCTTTTAGGTATTGTTTTAGTAATTTAACTCAATTTTGATTTGCTAACAGAGAAAATTCTATATTTGCATCTCTGGTTCTGGGGGATATATACCTCTTAATACCCCAACATGTCTGGCCCTTGCATTCCTGTTACATTTTATCCTGTTCCACCAGGTCTTCTTCATGTACAGCTGTTACCAAGACATGTACAGCTGTTACCAAGACATTTACAGCTGCTAAACGAGTCTTGCTTTTCCCAGTCTTACCAGGAGCATCACTATGTAACATTAGCCTGCTCTATATAAGACCTTCAGAATGTCTGAAAGGTTCCCTCCTAGCTGTCACCTATCATTTTTGTGATCACCTTGGCCCTAACCTGTATGTATAAAAGAGCCTTTGATGTAAATTTCTTGTAGCATTCTACAAGAATTCTAAGTATCACAATACCATTAAGCTGATCCTTCGTGAGGCAAAGTAGATGAAAGACTTGCTAAAATCCACTTCCATATTCAGCCCATCCGTAGAAAAGTATCTTAACGTTCTCTGCAAACCACAGTTCTGATGTAGAGTGCAGGGCTTGCAAACATCTGTAATCTAAAGGACTTGGGTTTCTGTTTCAAGTCACTCATTAAAAAAATTTCATGCTCCTGTAAAAAAAAAAAAAAAAAAAAATATGTGGCTAAAAAAAAAA
>VXAV01003969.1:305391-320160 GCA_013399715.1 Alectura lathami
CTTGTTTTGAAGCTTTAGGAGGCTGAAGACACTATGGAAGTGCTAGACCAGCCTTTGACTGTCTGACAGCCTTTACTTTACCCAATATGCACAGCTGTATGTGCCTGCAAACACTCCAGAAACTATCTATGCCTACTTTGACTGCCACTGCATAATGAAATACACATCACCAATGGTATATAACTGTCAATATACTATCTGGATATGGCTAGCAAGGATCACATTGCACGTGCAGCTGTTGTAAAGCACTTACTGCAATTATAACTTTATTTTGCTTTGTAGGCATGCTCTGTGGTGCAGAAGTCTTATGGAGTGCTCATGTGCTTTGACGGACAAGGCCAGTACCTGTGGGTAGAAATGGAGTACCAGCCATATGTTATCTTTAATTGAGATCCTACTTGAAAAACAGTCTGTCTTTTAGATTGTATTAAAGCAAGGACTTTGTTCAGGAGGTGAAGTCAAAACCTCAGGTTACATTGTCATAGCAAAATAGAATATACCTGTCCTTCTGATGCAAAACAAAGCAAAACTGAATGTGACTGGTGCAAAAATACATTTCTGACTCTTTACCTGATTGGGTAGAAGACGTGAAAAGGAAAGGCCAGGAAGGAAGATGGAACAGGAGATACACTATGTCTGTCCATCTGTCACTTTGGCTATGAAATTAGGGAAGAAAACTTGGGTGTTTGGCAGCAGAAAGCGGCTGTTCTGGTGTGACAGACATGCTTGCTCATGAGGTCCCTTCATTGTTGTGTTTGTTTTGTGAAGAGAAGGGAAATAACTGTTCATTATTCAGTTACTGATAATCCTACTGCCAGTCTGACAATGGACTGATGTTCTGTGCTCCATACTGCTATCTCTATGGCTCAGAGAAAAAAAAAATCACAGTCAGACCAGGTGAGGCTGGGTAGAGATATCAAAGTAAAGCACATGGAGCCATCAGGAGATGCTTTTTTCAGAGCTGAGTTGAGCAGGTCTGACTGAGATTGTCCCAGATCCTGAGCAAATTTTAAGTTCATCAATACAGACACGTAAGTTTTGGAATGACTTGTTTGTTCTTTCTTTACTGAGATCTTTAAAAACTGTTACTTTAAAGTGCTTGGGCACTGCATGTATCCGTAAAAATGACATTCTCACTGAGATCAAGAAAGCTCTGCAGTCCTTTAAAATAGTGTCTGAATTCTAAGCAAGAAAAACAGAGAAAGGAAAAAAAAAAAAAAAGAAGAATCACTTCCTTTAGATTGTGAGGTCATTTATCATTCTATCATTAATCTTCTTATTCTGGGGAAAGATTATGGGAAAAGTGGTAGCTCTTCAGTTACTTCATTATCTCTTTAGCCATGTGTCTTCTGAGAAACTTCAGTGTTTTTCTGACCCAAGCGTAGCAGTGAGATAACCTCGCTTCTTATTAACGTTGACAGAGGTACCTTGTCTCAACAGACTCCATAGATCTCTCTTCCTTTGGCATTGTACATTATAGAGTCCTTGTAGGAACATCTCAAGGATACGCAGTAGCTGGCTTTGCAGCTGTGTCCTTTAAAGCTTNGGCTTTGCTGCTTTCATGTCCTTTAAAGCTTTTCAATCTTTCATATCACCCCCCCCTTTCCAACCTTTAGAGATGATGTGTTATCCAGTTCCATGCATTAAGAATTTACCATTGATGCCGTGCTGGCATGAATTCCTTGTGGCACTTAAAAAAACAGCAGTATTTCATAGCTTTTTTAGTGTAAAAGTAACCTAGTCTTACACTCACATTTAAATAGGATTGCTTGGCATGAGCTTTAAAAATTACTTGAACTCACCCAGGACCTGAATACTCGCAGTTTTGTCACACACATCCATTAAGAACCAATGACGTCATAACAGATTTGGGGGAGGCTCAGGCAAGTAGCTTTTCAGCTTAAGTAATTCTGCGGAATTCTTTCTTCATAAAAGCTAAAGTACATTAAATCCCTATAGCGCAGGAGCACGGCAAGATTTCTCTGTGTGCTTAAAACAGACATTCAGCATGGAAAATGCGCTGTAAAGGGAGGAGGAGAGAAGGTTTGTAAACTGTTTATACTCCTGGAGCTGGGACAGAGGTATTCAGGATTTTTTTCTGTTATATAAGGTAGAGATCATATAGGAATAAAATTCAGGTTAGTTACATAGTTTTTTACCACAAATTCTAAGAAACAAGAAATAAGACAAATACTAAGGAGATGCAGCAAAGCAGTAGAGCACAAATAAATGAAAACACTTAATCATATCTCTCCCACTTATTTTTTTTCTTTTTTATATTTTTCTTTCGCTTTTGTTTTTCTTTCTTATTAGTCTTTTTTATTTTTAATGCCTATATCCTGTCATTTGTTCATGCAGTGTCTGTTCAGTTCACTACTCTACTAGTAATTTTGTTTCCTTTTTGGGTATTGTATTTTTTGTGTCTTATTGAAGACTGCATTCTGCCAACTGAGTTGCTTCCACATAGCTCATGTTCTGCCCTCCTAGTTATAGTAGGAATATAAATGGAGTAAAAGACTAATCAGAGTGAGCACAAAAGCAGAGAGAATGTGTCACTGAATGCTTAAATTCATCCAGAGAAGCCCTGCTGCCTTTTGTATTTTGAATACGCAGTTTGTTCCCAGTATCAAATACTTTTCCTTTGGCAGTGAGGTCTGTCGTTGCTAGTACTGCCAGCATTGTGACCCAAGCACTGATTCTTATTTCCTACCCTATTCCACAAATCATTGCCAGTCTATAATTTTAGGCTTGTATGCACCCATGTGCAAATTTGAAGTAGATTAATCCTACTGCCTTTCTAACACCTGAATGGAACCCAGCTCCCTCATGGGCTTAAAGAGCTGAACAGATGTCTCCACACAACAGAAATGAAAACAGGCATATTCAGGTCAAGAGCACTGCAGAGATAGTAGTCAAAGAACA
This sequence comes from Alectura lathami, assembly GCA_013399715.1. Lineage (NCBI taxonomy): Eukaryota > Metazoa > Chordata > Aves > Galliformes > Megapodiidae > Alectura > Alectura lathami. Next base: position 308,314 of record VXAV01003969.1, read on the forward strand.
AAAAAGATGTGATATAGAGCAGCAAGTTTAGGTGAAAGACTTCTGGCAGGCCTAGTGGAAGGAGGAGGCGACCAGGATAGCATCCGCTAACTCCTCTCTGATCTCCTCCTACCTGTGCATATGGACAAAGGAAAAAGTGCAGTAGTGTGTTTGTGTGCACACCATAAGTTCTGTATAACTGTACACACATTTGCACATGAAAAAAATGAGTATGCTTCCCTTGGATGTAGCTGTAAATACACAAAGCGTACCACACAAAGACAACTTCACCAGACAGAAGGTTGAAGACGTACGAGGGATGTAATCCAGGCTTTGTTAGGCTTTTGTAGTGCTCTGAAATTTAGCAGGACTGGAGGGAAGACAGAACAAGTCCAATAAAGCAGGAAGTTATGGTTGAGATAATGCACATGGGTTTTTTCCCAACTTTTATTGATTTTTAACCTTCTTTTCCTTCAAAAAATATATTTAATTTATCTCCATACAACAAAAGAATGGCTTAAAAACAGCAAACTCATTTAAAGACCTAGGAATAAAACGAGAGAAGAGCTGTTAGTTATATACCATGATAGGCAGGTAACTAATCCTACCCATGGCAGGATTTTAATTGTCATAAAGCAGTATTATCACAAAATGCAGATCATGGCAACAAAGAAAAATCTACAGATACAGGTCTGTAACTACAATAAATCAGACTGTAAAAATGCAAACAGCAGTGATGATTTAGTCAGACATCCCAGCTTTTTAGGAAAAATACTCATAAACCTTTAGTACATAGCATATGTAAAAACTGCATAAGGCTGTAGTTCCATTTAGAAATCCAATTCTGCCAGTTTAAACTGTCCAATATTTACCCTGTACTTTCACANCAACTCATCTTTCCTTGGGGGTTGGTTGTGTTGGTAGGTATGGAGACATCCTTTTTGTCTGTCCTGATAAAAAACAGCCTTTTTCCAGGAACTGCTGAAAAAGCTTTTCCTGAGATTTCTAGGAGGAATGGGTTTATTTCTTCCATCCTGATCAAAGGTCTTCCTGTATCCAGTATCTTATTTCTTCTTGGCCTTCACGCAAAACCTGAGCAACAGTGAGGCTTACATGCCCTTAAGCTTCTTGTAGCTTATACCTTACGTGAGCCCTTTTCTTTAGTTGTAATCAACACTGTCTGGAGTAATTAAGTGACATTCACTTCTCTGTTCCCACACTGAGAACCTGAGACCCTTAGAGAAGCCCTTTTTTTCCTATGTAGATGTATGTGTTCTCCTTGTGGGCTAACTATGACAGTATATTCCCTGAAACACCTAAAAACACTTTCACTACTCTTCACGTAATTTCTTGGAAAAAAAAAATTAGGCAGATAGAGATTGACACCCCCTCAACTTCACCCCACCCTCCAATTAATTAATAGTTTTTATTTTCTCTAGCAGATTTGGCTGTCAAGAGAGTAACCTACGTATTTCCTGGAAGACTGACCAGGAGTTAGAGGACCAATGCCCACAGACTGTGAAGAAATGTTTTGCAGGCCTGAGAGGGCAAGGAGAAAGATGGTAAGGTACCAAAACACTCTGCCACTCTCAAGCTTCATACCACAGTACTGTAGGTTATCACAGACTAGAAACAACAAAAGTCATTATCTCACCACTTTTTGGAGGCCATGTACTACCCTGACTATGACATACACACATGGCCAGCCGCCTTCTCTATTTCGAATCTGTGGCAGTGGTAAATCAGGAAGATCTGTGACCTTCCTTAAATCCATAAATCAGGCTATACAAGCACTGAGTTCCCCTCAGGGATGTTATGAAGGAGTGACTGCAGAATGTATTGCCCTTTCCCTGTTTACTGAGAAGTGTTTACACCAATTCCTTTTCTGGTGTTTATACTTGATAAAAAGTGTACATTTATTAGGAAATATATTAGAAGATGGTAGATGCCCAAACTGCCCTCTTCCCTCCAAAATTGTTCGTATCGCTTGTTGAAACGACAGCCAATTTTCTAGCCATCACGTGGTCAAAAAGCAGGCAATTCAGTAGTCATATATACTGTTAAGATTTTTTAGGGCTTCTCTGATCTAAGTACCCTTGTAGGCTTTCAAAAATGCATTTTCACTCGAACGTTGAAAATTAGCAAGTGCATTTTCTAATTCCAATGTTCTTTTAACGTCTGCTGGTAATATTCACCTTAGCTTACGGAGATGATTCAGTATGCTGTACATAGTAACAATAATAGAAACATTAGCTTTGCTAAGTATCAATCTGACTCATGATAAATTCTCATATCCTTTCAAGATACTTAAAGTTTATTAAATTTAGTCTGTGCATGCTCTCCAATATTAGCTGAATCTTTTTCAAGTGGCTAGATATCTCTTTTATGGACCTTAAAATGAGGGAAGTGAAGGGTAAAATTATCCTTGCTATTGCAATTCCAGAAGTGTGGAGAGTGCGATCCAGAAGAAAGATCCCTGCTTGTATCTTCTGGAAATGGCATATGTTCCTAGTGATGTAAGCATTATGTTACATGCCATCTTTAACCAGCCAACACTGACATTGAGTGAAATGTTCCCACTTGAAAAAGGTGCCCACATTGCAGGAAAAAAAAAATAAGAGCTTTCCTGTTTATGTAGTCATAGGAAAAAAATCTCATTAGGGTATGGGTGCTATCTCCGCACGGCTCTTCGGGGAGATATTTCCTTCTGACTTTGTACAGCAAAATACAAGTATCAGCCTTGCATACATGAGTGACAGCTCTTTTCTCTGTGTACTTTCTGACGTGCAACTGATTCCCCAGTGACTGACATCTGCCTGGCACAACCTAGACTTGTAGTCTACTGGTGATATTCACCATTTTCTTCTTCCACTGCCCAAGTTAGCTTGCTTTCTGCTTCTGAGCTGTAGAGCTCTAGTCTAGATGGTACTTTTCATGGCCAAAAATTTGGCAGATGTTGCCAGTAAGGCCAGGTTCCATCACTTGGTGTTTGTTTCCTAGTTCCTGCAGTATCATCCTTACCTGTGTAGATGCTTACATTAACCAACATTTTATTGTTCGCTTCAGTAAGCTGTATATCTACTTCCTGGTGTTGTCAAATGCTGTTTCAGCAATATTTGTTGAATGGATATTTTCAAAAGAGTGAATATTTCAGGAATATTCAGAAAATCTTATAGTTTAGGGAAAAGATAATTAGGTGGCTGACATTCAGCTGGCATTTATCATGCACTGTGGCTTTATCCTGTGCATGCTGGGGCACTGAGTCACCCAAGAAACAGGAACACAGGGATACTGATGGTGGTGCACTGAGATCTTTGTTGTGTTTATTAGCAGGCACTAAGGACACAGGACACTTGGTATGAGCATCCAACGGGTACAGACAAGTAGAAAATGCAGTACTGCTGACTTTTGGCAGAGAAGTTTCTTTCAGAGTTAAACTTGTCGGTTCTTGGCAGAGATGTAGTTCTATGTACAGAGAAGAGTGCTAACTAATGCTATAGCATCTTGTAAAAGAGTTTGATCAAAGAGCTTTCTTATTGGTAAAAAGTAGCGTATAAGAAAATAAGAAGAAACAAAAGACAACAGGAAAAAAAAAAAAAAAGAAACAAACACATCCAACATATAGCAAAGCCTTTAGATCATTCTTTTGATGAAAATAAGTTATTAAATGTGCATAAAACCAAAGACTGTCAACCTGCCCGGCAATCATGACTTGCAGTGACACCAAGGTGACATACCGAGCTGCTTTGTTGGATCACGATCACATTACAGAAAGGAACAGTTCACAGGAGCATACTGTAATGAAGGTTTTGTAAGGCATTAATGGTTTCTTGCTGAAGGGGAAAACAAATATAAATATTCCCTGTCTAGCAAATATGAACTTGGTTGAACTTTCTTAAAGCTGGAAAGAACATAAATGATGTTTCAGGCCATTTTTTCTCTTCCTTTTCCTCTTTTTCTTTTTTTGAAACCTTTTTAGAAAAGAAAACTTGTTTCAATTATATCCCTTAAAGATGGCAAAATTCTTAAAAATAAATTGTCAAGAGAGATCAAAGACTGAATCAGGAATGTACAAAATGCTATGCCATACCCTAAAAATGATGAGTATTTCTTTAGCATGTTGCTAAATGTAGCCAGGATCTGCCATTTTGGATAAAGCACAAAAAGCTTGTTGTATGTGCCTGTTGTACATGCTTGAAGAAAAGAGAAAGAAAAAGTAAAACAAACAAAAGATTTCAGCATCTGCTTATCTGCTTTTAGCTGTAGATTATTTTTCACAGTCTGTTATTTGATAAAATTTTGGGACTGATCAAGCCCTATAACAGATACTGCCAAAGCTGAAGAAAATGCTGCAGATAGGGAAGGAAGGTACTTGTTAGCACAAAGATGACTCATCTATAAACAAGATACAGGTAACACTGAAATCCGGCTGGCTGTACAGATCAATTAATATATATATATATCAGGAGCAATCTTACTGAAGACCTCTTATTTTTTTTCTTGCTGCTCAGAATTTCTCAGCAGCAGAATGTTGCACTTGCTTTTCTTCAACATGTTGCTTTCAAGTATCACACTTTGTCAGGTCAGCTCCTTTTCTGCAGATTATTTCTAAACACGTGGTGCTGTAATAGAATCATAGAATCAATGAATCATTTGAGTTGGAAGGTACCTTTAAAGGTCACCTAGTTCAACTCCCCTGCAGTGCCCAGGGACACCTACAGCTGGATCAGGTTGCTCAGAGCCCTGTCCAGCCTGGCCTTGAAGGTCTCCAGGGACGGGGCATCCACCACCTCTCTGGGCAACCTGTGCCAGTGCTTCACCACCCTTAGCATAAAAAACTTTTTCCCTCTATCTAGACTAAATCTCCCCTCTCTCAATTTGAAACCATTTCCCCATGTCCTATCACTACAGACCCTGCTAAAGAGTCTGTCCTCTTCTTTCTTGTAGCCCCCTTTTAGATATTGAAAGGCCACTATCAGGTCTCCCTGCAGCTGAGACTGCAGGGAGTTCCCTTCTCCGAGCTGAACAGCCCCAGCTCTCTCAGCCTGTCCTCACAGGGGAGGTGTTCCATCCCTCGGATCATTTTTGCAGCCCTCCTCTGGACACACTCCCACAGGTCCATGTCCCTCCTGGGCTGAGGACTCCCCATCTGGACGCAGCACTCCAGGTGGGGTCTCACCAGCGCAGAGCAGAGGGGCAGGATCACTTCCCTTGACCTGCTGGCCACACCTCTTTGGATGCGGCCCAGGATGCCATTGGCTTTCTGGGCTGTGAGGGCACACTGCTGGCTCATGTCCAGCTTGTCATCCACCTGTACCCCCAAGTCTCTTTTAGCAGGGCTCTGCTCAGTCCTTTCATCCCCCAGCTTGTCCTGATAGCAGGGGTTGCTGTGACCCAGGTGCAAGACCTTGCACTTTGCTTTGTTGAAGCTCATGAGGTTAGCCTGGGCCCACTGCTCAAGCCTGTCTGGGTCTCTCTGGATGGCATTCTGTCCCTCAGGTGTGTCGACCATACCACACAGCTTGGTGTCCTCTGCAGACTTGCTGAGGGTGCGCTTGATCCCACTGTAGATGTCATTGGTGAAGATATTGAAGAGTATTTGTTGCTGACTAACTCCCTGGAAGCTGGGTTTCCTAAATTTAGTGTTCTAACTCAATACTTTATCTTCTTCATATCCCTTATGAGTGCGAACTCCACCATCGCATGATGGAGGCAGCCCAGGCAGCCTCCAATCCTGATGCCACGAATCAGTTCTATTGCATTGGTGAGCAACAGGTCCAGTATTGTATCCCCCTTGGTGGGACTGTTTATTACTTGGATCAAAGAGTTATCCTCAATGCATTCCAAGAGCCTCCAGGACTGTCTACAGCTCATCATGTTAATTTTCCAGTGGATGTTGAGGTGGCTGAAGTCCCCCAGCAGGACAAGAGCCTGCGATTGTGACACCTCCTGTAGCTGGAGGAAGAAGGCTTCACCAACAGGCCTTTCCCAAAATTTAGGCATGGTATGAAATACAGGATATTAAAACATCCAGAAAGGCTGCATCAAGTGGCACCTCCAGGAAGATTTATTGTGGACTGAGAGTAGACTTTACCTACTTGCAGACTTTCCTCTCTTTACTCATATGCACCTCAACTTGTGTCTGCTCCATTTGCCAGGCATCCTGAGAAATGTGTTTGGAGGCTGTCGGTGGGCTACTACCATATACAGCCAAGGATTAGTAGACGTTGATGCTGGTCATGTCCCTGAATAGCAGAGCTTGTGGTATAGAGTTGCCGCATGCCTCAATACTCTGCAAAACACAGCTGTGTGCCAGAATTAAGACATTATATGGAGGTAGCTTGCCCTTTAATGTTTTTCCATACATACATGTCAGGTAGATCTGTCCTGGGATATGTACCAGGAGAGTTTCTGCAGATCTTTCAGAAGTGTAGCAGGTTATTACAGCACAGAGCTTGTAAGAAATTGAGATATGTGTTTCGTGTCTGACTGCACCATTAGCTGTCTGATGGGTGGGTCACTGTCCTTGTGAATACAAATCATGGTGGGAGAGAATGTTCCCATCTGACAATAGACTCGTCTAAATGGAGACATCACTGAACTTCAACTAGCTAAAAATAACATTTATTTTAGCACAATAAAACAGTATATTATCTTGTGGAAAAAAAAAATAAAAATAAAAAGGTTTAGTGGCATACATTTCTGTAAGCCAGCGACAATATCTAGCTAGTTACAAAGAGCAGGTTGTTTATTTGTTCTTTGTTTGTTTGCTTTCCTAAATGAGCATCTGTATCCCTTCCTCATCTGCATTTCCTCAGCAGAAGTAGACCTACCTAGAGTATGAAAAGAGAGATATTTTGCTAAAGTTAGAAAAAATGAGAAACTAGTGAAGAAATCAATATATTTCTATTTGGTTAATAATTCTATTTTAGAATATTTTGCTTGAAGCTTCTTGATTTAAGCCCCTTTTTTAAGAAAGAAAGCATACACAATCCTGTTGTGACTCAGTCCTGATTCCACTGAGTTCTGAAATGTTCCTCAATTAACCAGGACTTACACGGAGTAAGAGACCTCAGAAATGATGCAAGTCCTACCTATTTTGTGAAAATTTGTTCAGAAGAAAGACAAGTGTCCTTACTTCTAAAAGAGAAAAGCCACAGCATCAGATTAACAGTTGATTGGCCTGCTGGCCTCTCTTTCTTTAAACAAATTCAGAGCTTACACAAAGTGCTAAGGCTGGTCCTCTAGAGAAAAGGTAAAATTTTCTTGGCATAGGCGGGAGGGGTATCAGCCATATGCAGAATTAGGAGTATTCTGGTGATAGAGTGAAACCTGTCTCTGGAAAAGATCTCTCCATGAAATTGGTTGTACCCTTTCTTTTCCTTTCAGCCTAGCTAGTGAAACATGTTCTCTATTTGAGATAAATTATATATATGTATATGTATTTATCTGTTTTTTTTTTCCTTTTTGTGTGTGTGTTTGTTGTTGTTGTTTGTTTGTTTTTAAGTGGTATTATCCCTATCTTACAATGGATTCTGTGGAGATTGAGTTCTGTATTCCAAAACAGTCCCTTGAGTCCTCTGTAGAATGATTTTCATCCCTAGTGCTTGTGCACCACACTGTGGTAGTGCTGTACGAACAATGCAACAATAAGCAGGCGTAGGAGTCCATAGGAGTCTCAGTAGGAGAGAATGATAAATATGTAAGCATCTTTTTTTTTTTTTTTTTCCCCCATTAAACTGTCTTATTTCCTAGTTACCATCAGTAAGTTCACCTTCCAATATCTCTATGTCAATTTTCAGGTTTCCGTGTTTTTAACTCTAATGTCTTTTCTTAGCTGCTTCCTTAAGTAGATGGAGGAAAGCTTTGGAGCATCTCATTCCTCTCTTGAGTGACTGGAAGCCAGAGAAGTGAGAAGACTGAAGGCAGGTGAGTTCAAGGCAGTAGCAGGTTCTGTTTTGGTTTCTCATCTGCATTGCTCTGTAAGCTGTTCTTGTATCTCTGCACTTCCTGCTTGACAACTGAGCTCTGGCCCAAGGTTGGGCCTGGTCTGCCAGAGGCTTGCAGTGACATCTTGTTGAGATGCTTCTTCAGCTAAAGAGAAACAGGGGAGGAGATTTAAAAAAACAAACAAACAAACCAAAACTAGGGTTGACTGCACCTGTCTACAAAATAAGAACACAGGAATTGTCATACCCGATTAGACCACTGAGTCTTGTGTCCTGTCTTAAATTCTGGCCAACATCAGCTTCAAAGAGTGAAACAAGGCACTGTGCAGCAGGCGGCCATAGTATAGCAGGAGGTGTGGCTGTTAATAATCATTGCTTATTCTTCTGATATTTCCTGCTGATATTTTTATTGCTATCATTTTATTTTTTCCTCTTGCATGCTGAACTCATTAAATGAAGTTCAGCATATTCCTTCTCACTTTTCTTCTAGCATTTCCTCTTCCTTAAAAAAAGTTTCTCTCACTGCAATAGCAGTTTCCCAGTCATCTTTGTTACGCAGCTGAAGGATTCACTTGCAGGGAGAAATATGTGTTCTCTTAATAGTAGATTATTTCTTTGGGGATTGGAAGCTGAGGGAATTCTTCTGCAGTTATATCTGCTCTTTGGCTGTATGCAGTAACTTGTCAGGCAGGTCATGTACTCTGTTCCACTGCTATCTGCTGTTTCTCTGTATATTTTCCTTCATTTTGCATTATCATTTTTAAAATATATCCCAGCCTGCAATTTATCTTAGTCAGCAGATTTAGGAACTTTGTGTCTCTCTGCACACCCAGGGAATTCAGAAATAAATCTCTACTCCTAGGGGTTGTTTTTAATGCAACAAAGGTATTAGAGGAGCTCAAGAGGGGCTTGGTCAATATCGTCTAGACTCTTCTGTGCAATAAAACATTTTCCACATGCTTTCCCAGGTGGTAGAAAAACCCTGATTCAATTCAATTTTCTGTGCTTGCTATTTTTAATTTTTAATATGTATTTTCTTATTGAATTCAAGCTCTGCTGGTTAAATTTCGTGTGTTGGAGGCAACGCAGGCAGTAGTCAGAATTCTTTTTCTATCATTTATGCATTGATTTTTGTCGGCATGTTTTACACAAAAACACTTTTTTTCTGAAGTGTTTTGTAGGTAAGATAATGCAGAATGAGCTAAGAAAACAAGGAACTGCATACAGCTTAAGTCTGTTAAGGCAGGGTTTTAGAGGAACAGATTCAGAACCTGATTTTAATAAGATGTTTCCTAAACTACACTGATTTACTGAGGTCAAAACTTCATTAAAATAAGACATAGGGTTAAAAATAGGGTTCTCTGTATAGAGAGGAAGTATTTACATTCAGATTTAGGTCTCCCTTATGTAACTGTTTAAACAAGTGAACACCTTTATGCATCCAAGTCTGTTTTTATGGCTGTGAGGAGACGGAGACCCTACACACAGTGACATCAGCTGTCATTGCTGGGTCTGCCAGTCATCTAACTACTGCCAACTCTTTCCTCTGAGTGCTGATGTAAATTGGCTCCCCAAGTACTTGACTGAAATATTTATGCATCTCTGTTCCTTTGCACTAGGACCAGAGCTCCTGGCACTGGCAGGGCTGTACTGTCACCCCTAGGCCTGGATGTGCCCCCTAGATGACATGTGGCAACGTGGTGGAGCTCCTACATGTGGCATGTTTTGGACCCTTGACTGCAAATGCTCTGGAATGACAGCTGCTTGCCCATCAATTTGTATGCTGCTTTCAGCAGGACGTATCCTCCACAGCAATGGGATCCCCTGACCACTCAGGTAATATATGTAATAAATAATCACAGAGTAAAAAATTGTTGTGAGATTTGTGTAAAATTGATTCAAATGAGAGGCAATTGTCACAACTTAGTTGAAACCAAAAGCCATGTTTTTTAACAGCGCTGTAGCTCTAATGCTTCATTATTGTAATCAAGTTCCTGTCGAGTGCTAAGAAAGACTGGAAGCTCACAGGGACCACTCTTGATTAAGAAGTAACAATCACCTTTTGTTTGTGAAATTAGTCTACAGGTTTAACAAATTATAAATCATTGGTGAAATGGAAAATGATCGACTAACATATTCAAGGGACGGTTCTAGTATTAGCAAACTGATCTGGTGTACATTCAGAGGAATTCTCTGCCATATTATTTAGCATCAGGGACCAGAAATATTCATTTTCTTGCCGTAAGATGCGTCTATTTTCTAAATTTGGTGACAAGTAAGACTGGAATGTGGAGGGACTGTTACAGTGGAATGACTCATGCTGTACTTATTGGGGAACAATAAGATTACTTGATTTCTGAGGCAAAGCTAGAGCTCCAGACTACTTACTTTTAAATGACTGCAGACTATATAGGAATTGGGATAATCGGATTCTAGAGATTTTTCTCAGTTACTGAACCAACAAAAAGCTGACACATCTGTTTGCTGTGTCTGAACAAAATGAAGAAAAAACCAACAGCCCAGAGAAAATGACTTAGGTTTACAAATACAACTGATGTTTGCATGTGTGTGTTTCTATTCTCTGTGTGCTTTCTTAGGTGCTCCCAGCAGTGGCAACTGAAGTTATTTTTGGTGAGACAGTAGAGAGATATTTACAGTTTGTGCTTCCTTATCACTCCATCCAAAGTACAGTCTTAATGTTTACAAGCTTTGGAGGAAGGGAGATGTTATCTTGCCAACGTTTGTACTTCTACCTATTCATTATGTTGGAGACTGCTATGTGTTACAAATGCAAATTTACAACATACAGAATACCTCTGCCTCTAGCTGGAGAAACATATCTGTTTTCAAAGTTGTTTCCTCTTCAGAGAGTCACAAGGCTTCCACATAATCATCTGTCTGCAGCATTGACCTAAGAGTCACCATCTTAAAAACATTTAGCCAGAAATTCCAGTGTCTTAAATACCTATGGAAAGAAAATACAGCTGAAAAACTGTGTCTACGCCTTTCAGGTTTTATAGTTTAACTGACTTAACCAAATTTTCACATGCAATTATTTATGTGGGTTTCAGGCAATAATAATAATAATTTAAGAAATTACAAATAAAAGAAGCAGATTTCGTCCAGAGTTAGGTACTCACAGAAATAGGAGACACTAGCAAAAACACTCCTTAATATTGAAAAAAATGAGAAGGACCATGCTTCATAGCTTTTGTGGCTTTCCTCACTCCTCTTTGGGTGATATTTGTCCTGCACTGAATGTCAGGTATAGCAAGAGACTATCAAGTAAGAGGTCAGTTCTTGTCAGAGGAGGGTTGTTATACAGATGTGAGGGCAAAGTATATGAATGAGGTGAGAGGGAGAGCAGAAGGAGTATGACCTTGCCATAGCTACAACAAGAAAGGAAGCTGAACTTGGCCTGGAGGCCGAGAGAGGAGATGAGCAGTAAGATTGGGACAAAGTATTTTAGTAATCGCAAAGGAAGGACTATCAGTAGGGATAATGAGATGTACCACCCACAAGCAGTACAGAAGCAGCAACAGGGAAAGGAGGCTTAAAAGATGATTACATAGAAGTAAATCATAATGCTCTAAGTACAAAGGGCTATAGAAGAAATGTGCTAAAAAATAAATCACATATTTGTTTTATTTTTTCAGCTAGATTTCAGCTCAAATACTTTTCACTTATATACCTGCTACTTTAAGGATCAGAGAGGAGCTTCTTTGCAGTGTCCTTCTGAGAAGTGAGTTTTATGATGTTTCCTGGGAAGCACAAGGATTTTCAATAGATAGTGTTGCCTATTTACAGAGTTGAGCTTTCTAGAGAACCTAAAAGATTTTAAGACATCAGTACAGTAACCAGTACCCTGTGGTTTGAATTCTCTGAAGATCCATATGTCATTTTAGCAGAACTAATATAT
>VXAV01003969.1:320336-345039 GCA_013399715.1 Alectura lathami
AAAAAAAAAAAAAAAAAAAAAAAAAATCCTTTTTTTTGCCCTCCTGAGATTCTTGTATTTTTTCTGTTCAGATTTGTTGAAATAAAACAATCTAAGAAAATAGCATCAGTTTCTTCTAATCACTTCTATTGAGGACACTGTCATTAGGGATGATTACTGCCCACATACTACCAGCAATAAGATATCAAGTGAAAAATGAATTCAGAGAGATCTCACAAAAAATCTCAGCACTTCGTGATAAACTCTGAACACCTCAATTGGATTTAGTAGAACTGGGGATGCTTTGAAATCATGGGAGAGTGACTTAGTGCTCTTAAAAGACCATCAGCAAAAGAGCTTGATAAAACAGCCACAAAAACCTATGAGTTGCAGTAGAATTGGGATAACTTTGCTTAAAAAATTCCTTACTTGTTTTACTGTGATGCTCATTTTTATCCTAAACATAGAGGAGCCTAGGAAAAGCAATTTACTTGCCCAATTTGTCAGTGAAAAAAAAAATAACACAAGAAAAATACTAAAATTCAAAAACTGAAAATGTAGGGAGCTCATGACTGTTTGCATCCAGCTGTGAGCCATTACTCACATGAGTAGTCACACTGATTGCTATGGATCTATTTGTGGAAGCTGGAGCTTATGGCTGGGAGCAGAGCCAGCAAAAGGTATAGGAAATATAGGCATCCATTTAGGGAAGCAGAGAAAGGCTGCTCTGCTTATGTTGCAGGACATGTAGATCAACACGGATGTGCTCCTACAGTCCTACTCTCCATGGCACTAACATGCTCCAGGTAGGATTTCAGCTACCTCTTTACTGCCTGAAGCCTCTTCTCTGCACATCCTCCCTGCCCCAGAGAGGACAGAAAGAGTAAGCAAGGGCCTGGGATAAGGTTGTAAGGGAAGACAGAGTAACAGAAGACAAAGGTGAAATTCCCAAGCCGGGACTTTCTACAAATGCTCCCTTTCCTGTTTGTTCTGTTTCCTCCACACATAGTCCCAGCTCTCCTATTTTCTCCCACCTGTTGTGGACTCAGAATCCTTCTCATACCCAATAACACGCGTTCATTTGAAATCTTTTCCACCACACAGCCTCACAATGTTACTACTTTGCAGTTAGCACACAAATATTGCTTTTCAACTCTTTGTGACCCTTCAGCATTTCCCATCACCATGTCATGCTCACTTACCAGCAGGTGACTCCTTTGAGGTCTGTTGCTTATGCTGGTAAATTAAATTTGCTTGAAGGATCTTTTAGAAGAACAAAGCTGAATTTGTAGCAGGGGAGCCTTGAGACTTCTCATCTATAAAAGAAAGCAGGGAGAAGAGTCAAATTCAAAATCCACCATTTAGTGAGTTACAGGTGACATGAGTTCACATGAATATCTTAAATGGTCTGTGGCATGAAACTTGAACACCTCTGCTAACAGCTGAAAGCCGAAAGAGTAAGGCCTGACAGGTTAAACCCCCTTCAACTGCTCACCTATTGCAGACGTGTTTCAACAAGGGGCTGAAATGTAGCCTGGAACCAAGTCCTCAGAATGTTTTTATGGTGACAGAAATTTACAGTCAGCTCATAGAGAGGCAGTGTGATAAATAAACAAAAAGACTAAAAGTCTCTTTTATCCTTATTACAATTTCCTTCTTGTGTTGAAGACTTAAGGGCTGCTGGTTTTGATAAAATATGTGGAGTCTGTTGGCCAGCTATATGCACCTCAACTTTCACATGACTGTGAAAAACTGGAAGGATAACTGGCCTAACATGTTCTTCTTGTTTGTTTGTTTGTATGTTGGTTTTCCCATTCATATTCTTCATGTTCCTTAAATATTAATTTGTTACAGATGTAGACGTTGTTCAAACTCCAGTTTGACACTTAGGACGCTTGAGCACGGTGCTCTGTCCCAGCTGCAGAAACCTTCTGTGTTTTCGTGTGAGTTGAGGCTAGAGTCCCAAACATACGTGCATCCCATTCACTTTTGCTTCTCTAAATACGAAGTGCCTGGGCAATTTAATCTTCCATGCCAGAAAAAAAAAAAAAAAACTTTCACCCACAACATATTGCCTAGATCACTGGAGTCCTGTACTATCATGAGCAAAACTGCTCAGATACAATATATATTCGTATGACTCAATATCTAATTCTGATAAGAATTTAGCTATTACTAATGATGTTGTGACCACAAAGAAAGATTTCCTCCCCAGTCTCCTTTGTGTGGTTAAATCCACTGTGTTAGAGCAAATCTACCTGGTGCTTTCTTACAGAAAATATGTCAGGTCATAGTGGACATGCTCTCTTCATTTTATTTTCCCTTAACACTAGGATTAAGAATAACATCCCCTCTGACTTCCTCCCTCCTTTTTCTGGTCCAGTTACTAGTAAATTATTTAATACAAAACAAACTATTTCTGGCATTTAAAGCAAGAAACTCTGATACCTGTCATGTATTGCTAGAACACCTTCCTCAGAAGATAGAGAATACAGGTACAAATAGGTGACATTCTCACTTTTTCTGCCTATAAATTTGAAAATGTCTTTAAACCTACCAAGCTCTTCATCTGATGAGCCCAGCAGCCCCAGAATGTGTTGGATCTAATCTGTGTGGTATCCATTGCATCCAGTTGCTGGACTCAGAGCACATTTGCTCTAAATTCATCCCAAATCTGGAGTGGCATTTGTCTGGGACTTCGGGTCATCCAAAATTCCTGCTCAGGCAACAATCAAAATCCTCAGGCTCTACTGAACAGTAAAATAATTTGTCTAAAGAAAACCTGGGTAGACCTGCTCAAAGGGAAAGGTATTCTGGACATGCCCAAAACCTGACTTTTCTCACGCAGGGAGTTAAGTATGCAGAAAAATCTGAAAGCCTGCATTGTGGACTTGCTACATTGTGGACAGCTAACCACACATCATTAAATAGAGAACATCCATTACCACAGCCTGTTCTTTGCGACAAAGAGCAGACCTGGGCACTTAAATCTTGAGATGGAAGAAACTCTTAATCCCAAATGGAGATCAGAGGGGTACCTCTGTAGCTCATCATAAAGCACCTACACATCTTAGAACAGAGTGTGACCTCACCCATAACTCCATGTCTCTTTGGTTACTTAGGCCTAGTGATTCCCTCAATGAAATGAGGTAGGTGAGCGCCCAGCAATCTGCATGAGCTCCTCCCCTTGAGCAAGGGATTATAATAGGTACCAAGGTGTCCAAAGACTGGAAACTGCAACATGGGTTTGGAAACTGCAGTTTTATGGGTAGCTGAGCTGACTTTGTGCCTTTCATCCAAAAGGATGATTTTTCCTTTTTGATACATTTTGGGTACCTGTCAGATACTTCTGGGAGTTTTGCTCCATCTTTCTGCTTCTGGAAGGAGAGGACTTTCAGAGTGGCTCACCAAATGACTTGTGCACTGTGCTCTGAGGCTTAAGGTCTATAAATTCTAAGAAAAATGAATTTCTTTTTTTCAGAGAAAAATTCACTCAAAAAAGACAGCGAGGAACTCAACTGTTCCAATAATGAAGATGGTTTAACAATTGTAGATAAATTTAGCTAGAGAATTTTATCTAGTTTAGATCAAATATTTCAGAAAAGATTGTGTAGTAGAGTTCTAGTGTGCAATATTGTTAAAATTTGCACTATGTTTTGATTAAGGTAAGAGAACTCAGTGACAGAAAGGGTCTGCATTGACTAGATTGGATAACCTCTGAGAAGCAGAATATTTTTAGGTAATTGTTATATGCAGTCATGTATGTCCTGCAAACGTGTGTGCTATTTGTGCCCTTGATTTCCACATTAAAAATGGGGCTTTTTGAATCTACACATGTCACATGACAACACGACTGGATATTCTCATTAGGCATTTTAGACTGTTAAATATTTTTTTTAATTCTTTATTATTTGTCTAACTTCATACTTACCATTACAAATTGTAGTGATTCTTTTTTTTTTTTTTAATTATAAAGTAAATTATAAGATTTTTGCAGATTTTTGCAAATTTACACACTGTGATAAAGTAGTATCAGGAATAAATACATTTTGTTTTTTTACTGATGGTTTTGGCTACTCTAAACATTGCCGTGTTGTAGAAACCATTCTCCCATTGTGCGCACAAATCTATTGAACCCCAATATGGACCATTTTACCAGCTTGAGGATGACGCTTGCTGAAATTACTTGTTTTAAACCTGGTAAATGTTCTAATTTCCATTCTGTTGTATCAAATTGGTTTTCTATATTTCTGAGGAAATGCCATATACTTGTGAATTTATGAAATATTTTTAGTGTTATAAATGCTTCTGAAGTATTGTCAAGGCTAAGGTAGAAATGACACAAGTCAGAAATTTTTCAGTAGAAGTATAATTATTTATCTCCTGCTACTTTGCTCCATATAAATTAAAGATGACATGACTTTCTTAAATGAGCAAGAGAGGGTACAGCACAAAATAATGCATATTGAAATAAAATATTGAAATAACTGTTTATTTCTACTTTTGGTCCCACCTTTGCTTATTTATGCATATACATAACATTAAGTACCTGTATATTAACTATTATGAGGTAAGGATGTATATGTATACATAAATATACATGTACATATACATACAAACATTCATATATTAATAGAAATATTTGCAGAATTCTTTGAAAAATAATGTTATGTTCCCTGAGGAACAGTTAACAATCTATTTAAGATCATTGACTCTTGATATATTTAGGAGCATTTACCTTTTCACTTAGATTTTAAGAACTAACGTAAGAAACCAGCATTTCCCCAAATTCTAATTTAACACTTATTTATAAATGATTATGTACCTAATAGGCTTTATTTTTATTGATTAGACATACATTACACTCTTATTTTCATACAGTTTTAGATTCCTTAGTATTATTTAAAATAATGAATGTGGTATTAGATATCATACACTAAAATTTGTTCTTTAAAAAATGATACATGATATACCTATTAAGCTTTCCTGATGGGAGAAAAAATTAACAAGAGAAAATAAAAATTGCAAACCACACAAGAATTATCTAGAGAATGAAATTTCCTTCTATTTCTTAGGTTTTATAAGGCCAGTGATCCCACTGAAGATTTCGTATTGCTAGCTGTAATATATAGCTGCTTGAAGGAACATAAAACAATTGAAAAATATTGGAAAGGGAGTGAGCTCACTCCTTCATAATGGCAAAGTTTAGGGTTTTGTTTTGTTTTGTTTTGGCTTTTTTTGAATCATAGAATGGCTTGGGTTGGAAGGGACCTCAGAGATCATCCAGTTCCAGCCCCCCTGCTGTGGACAGGTCTGCCAGCCACTAGCTCACGAGATCAAACTGCCCAGGAACCCATCCAGCCTGGCCTTGAGCACAGCCGGGGATGGGGCAGCCACTACTTCTCTGGGCAGCCTGTTCCAGCGCCTCACCACTCTCTCAGGGAAGAATTTCTTCCTGATGTCCAACCTAAACCTCCCCTCTTTCAGTTTTAGCCCATTCCCCCTTGTCCTACCATTATCCACCCGCGTAAAAAGTCGGTCCCCCTTCTGCCTGTAAGCTCCTTTTAAGTGTTGGAAGGCCACAATGAGGTCTCCCCGGAGCCTTCTCTTTTCCAAGCTAAACAATCCCAACTCCCTCAACCTTCCCTTATAGGAGAGGTGCTCCAGCACTCTGATCCTTTTGGTGGCCCTCCTCTGGACCCGCTCCAACAACTCCACATCCCTTCTGTACTGGGGGCCCCAGGCCTGGACACAGTACTCCAGGTGAGGCCTTCCAAGGGCAGAGTAGAGGGGGACGATCACCTCCCTCTCCCTGCTGGCCACCCCTCTCATGATGCAGCCCAGGATGCCATTGGCCTTCCTGGCTGTGAGAGCGCACTGCTGGCTCACGTCCAGCTTTTCGTCAATCACGACACCCCAGTCCTTCTCCGCAGGGCTGCTCTCAAGGAGTTCTTCTCCGAGTGTGTACACACACCTGGGATTGCCCCAACCCAAGTGCAACACCTTGCCCTTGGCCTTGTTGAACCTCATCTGGTTCTCGTGGGCCCACTTTTCCAGCCTGTCCAGGTCCCTCTGGATGGCATCCCTTCCTTCAGGGGTGTCAACTGCACCACTCAGCTTGGTGTCATCAGCAAACTTGCTGAGGGTGCACTCCATCCCACAGTCTAAGCTGTTGATAAAGATGTTGAAGAGCACCGGTCCCAAGATGGACCCCTGGGGGACACCGCTCGTGACTGGCCTCCACCTGGACGTAGAGCCATTGACTACAACACTTTGGCTGCAACCATCGAACCAATTCTTTATCCAGCAAACAGTCCACCCATCAAATCCACATCTCTCCAGTTTAGAGATAAGGATGTGATGCATGACCATGTCAAAGGCCTTGCCCAAGTCCAGGTAGACGACATCCGTTGCCCTTCCTTGGTCCACCAAGGCTATCATCAGCATCCAGACACTTCTGATTACAGCAAACTACTGCTGTGTTTCCGATTTTTTCTCCGACTGCCCTGCCTGTTGCATGGTGATGCTAGCATTCGTTTGATTAATGCCATCTTTTGAGCGAATGTCATACTACACATTGCTTGCACAATTCAATCCAACTTCAAAAAGTAATACATAGATAACATCTCTTAAAATGTGTATGCATTTTTTGGCACCCCCAGTAGGTAACATAGGGCATCTTCAGGTTGAATTTTAGTTTACCACAATAATACAAAATCACCATGGTTCTAAAACATCCTCCAGTTTGAAGTTTCTCTGTGTAAAAGTTAATTAGAGTCAAAGTTATCAACATTCTACATAGTTTAAAACTCCTTTTCCTTTCAATTTTCTTTTTTAAAATAACCATAGAGACAACACATTCTCCCTGCACCCCAATGAAATTATGGCAGTAGCAAGAGATGTTTCTTAAGTGGAATGATATCTGCATTGTTTTAAGGTTGTTGAATATAGGGCGCTGATTTTTTTTTTTTTTTTTTGTTAATAAATATTTGGAGTCCCTCATTCTATTTCCTTGTTAGACGTTATGCTACTCATGTGGACTCTGGCAAGTTAAGAGCTATGGGAATCATTCTGAGATGAAACAGCATTTCAGTAAACATAAATGTGAGTGTATACCAATTTCAGAACCTCTCTGTCTAGAATTATGAAAACAAGCAGCTTCAAAATTGGAAATGTGTTTACCCTGGCCCTTCAACCTGGCAGGGCAATCTGGCCCTGTGGAATGGAAACTATGCATTTGAAACAGCACAGACACTATAAATGTTTGGAAACCAAATACGGAAAATACTGTGAACATTCTGGCTTAAAATACGTAAGGAAGAGAGGAAGGAGCTGTCTGGATCCACAAGATAATATTTGACTCTTCACTTACACAAGATTAGACACAAAACTTCACTTCTTTCAATTAGAACAACTAACATCACTTCAGAAATCTGGAGTTCCATGGATGCTAAAATAATGCTAATTATTTTTCAGTGGCATTACAAATGTTGTGATAGGAACCACAGTATGCTTCTGTCTGCACTATCTGTCCACTAGCAATGAAATACTAGACAGGAAATTATTCTTTTTTAAATTTAGAATTTTTGGCAAAATAGTATTACATCTAATTCTGTTTTCTGTATCTTACATGATTAAAATACAAATTAAAATAGCGAAGATTACAAATTAAAATAGACATAGAATAAAGATTTAATAAATATTTTTATGATCCTGAATTTTAGTGATGAAAAGATTTTATTAGGTCTTCTAAAAAGGTTATTGAAAGAGATAATAATCCAAAGTAGGTCACATAAGTTATGTGGACTGTTAGAATACATGTAAATTGGCAAGAGTTCTTAATATAGTGTTGTTCTCATGATAGTTCATTATTTTACCATTATAATGGGCTAGAGCTGAGTGATAATATTTTATGTTAATAGTATCTATGGACTAAGTGTTTAAGCATATAGCATTGTTGCTGTATTCGGTGTATTTATAGGGAACTTAAAAAGCAGGTAATTAGTGCATTGGAATTTTATTTCCAATATCCACTAGCAATCTGAGTCTGTAAGCCAAGTTCACAGATGGCATTGTCAGTTATAACTCCATTGATTTCTACTGTGCTGTCCTTATATAATCTGCCAATTATTTCAGAATTAAGCCTATCATTTCATATTTTTCTTGGTAATCCTGAAAGATTAGACAGTGATGTCTAACTTATTTGTATTTATAGGCTGGATTGTATTCAAAAGACAACCGTGAGCTGGTAATATTTCTCTCCAGTTATATTTATGCACCATGGAAAGAAAACTGTAGGCCTTTTCAAACTTGTCTATATCTTAGCAAGATGTGCTAAGAGGATCTAGTAGACAAAGCAATAGGTATTCCTAGGTTTTGTTTTGGACTAATTCTAGATTGATCCCATGGACTGAACACCCAGTAGCGACTGAAGCATGTCAGTCGAGATCATGAAGTGCATCCGTGGTTTAGCTTAATCTGAAAGGAATCCAGTTTGTGCACTGATACTACTTTGTGATGCACTCCAAAGCAGGATGTACAGGAACAACCAGGAAATTTAAATTTAAAACATATTGCTGATCTGATCTTGAACAGTAGTATAGAAGCATTCTATGAGAGTCATTCAAAGTCATTCCGAGGCTGGATAGCTGTTTAGATAATCTAATTATTCATAATTTTTCTTATTTCAAGTCAGAATCATGCAGCTTGACTTCTGTGTATTAGTGAGAAGTAACCCATTACATAGATTTGGAATGCCTTCTGAAATATTCTCGTTATCTGTTTTGCTGATAATTTTTTGATGGTTTACTGAGAATATGTTTAGATGATACAATGAAGAGCACAATTTTTAACATGTGAACAAATAACCTCAAGTCTTTCATCCAGCCAGTGCTTTTTGGTAATATGCTGCTACTAGTATCACGCTATCAGAAAAGGTTGACATCGACAGCACAAAGTTTAATTCTTGCATGTTCGGGCAAGACAGAACAACCATTTTCCCTTCCAGCCAAAGTGTGCGCTCCATTTGAGCATGCACTGTTTAATCAGGACTACAATTTTCACTAGCTATCACACTTTCAGGGCATGTATTTCAACTCTTTCATGAAATTTTTGGCAGTGTTGGTAGGCGACAGTGAGTAGAATCCTACTTTTGACTGTTACTCAGTTACAGCAAAGTTTCTGTGCATACACTGAGCAAAAACAGATGTACAGTGAGAATAGGATTACAAATCTCATCACTTCCAAGCAAAATTTATTTATATGCAGCTGTTGAAAATGTAATCAGAATTGATATATCATTGAGCACCTCTTCAAATCCTTTTCATCATTATATTACATGAAGGTACACTCCCATGAATTGTTATCTACTTTTTCTGGGCCACTGCTGTGCACATCAGTGCTGGCTGATTCTTTCGCTTCTTTTCTGCTTCTTGTAAACTGGAATTTCCTGTCATCATTACATTTTATTTTGTATGTTATATATATATATATATATATGGTTTTGTGTACATATATATGCAATGTCATTTTATATGTACATATTATTTATATGTATATGTAGGTACGCGTGTATTTGTGTACATGTCTGCAGATTGAACAGATTTCACACGAATGATTAACCAAGTCATTGTTCTTTCAGATATGAGAGATAATCCCATAACACATATGCCAAGATACTATGCAATAATATTTTGTGGTTTCTGTGAATGCTGCCTTGTATTGAACTTTGTTTGTGTAGTCTTAAAACCAATCAGGTTGAAAATCAGTCTGTAAATGAGACGTGTTGTTTTTTCCTCCTTGTTATGTCATCATCCCTTTTATTTATTTATTTATTTGTTTGTTTGTTTGTTTGCTTGAGGTGGGGAGAGTTGGAACATTTTGAGCTTTTTATTCATGATAACAAAATTTATAACAAAATTTAAAGTAACTCCTGAAGTTACTTCATAAAATGATTCAGGTGAGACCGTGGCTGCTTTCTCTGAAGGCTTTTCACCCTTACAATTTTCTTTTACTAAAGCTGCATCAGTCACAGACAAGGTAAACCTTGTACTGTGCAATGCCAGGCCTGCAGGCCGCTGTTAAGAAATTGTTCTTCTGTGACTACATGCAAAACTTCTCCTCACTGAGTGTCTTCCTGACTGTAAATTAGTTTTTTGGTTATTTGCTTCTTGAATTTTATTGCTTTACTTATTTATTTATTTATTTATTGTGCTGGTAGTGCCACTCTAGTTTACAATTAATCCTCTGTTGAAGATATGAGTTCTGTCACAGCTGAGCATGTGTTACATCCCTCATGGCATGTGAGCTATGGAGTGGTCACTNAACTGCAAGTTACCATAAACCCTCTAATAAAGCAGAACTAACTTATATACTTTGTTTCCATATAACTAAGACATAGGAGTCCTCATGCACTATCTTTATAATTCTACCTGCTAATGAGTTCTGTGACTTGCTCCTAGATCAGAATGCAGCGTATCAATGTTAGTAAAACTTTATCACTTTTCCTTTAAAAAGCTGATGTTCTGAGCCTTTGGGCTTTTGGAGTGTTGCTTAGAGAGATGCTTTGTAAAAGAGCTATTATTCTTGTGCAGTATAAGATTTGACAGCCAGGGAGGTTACTGAGACCATTTACTGGTATCATTTCACATTCCTTAGGCATCTCCTCCAGCAGCCAAGGAAAGATATGGTACCTAGGTTAGTTTTCTTATGAACCTGTGAGACATTATGGTAAAATATTTATTTTATTACAGGTTGAAATAGAACATTTCATCTAAATGTTTCTTAACTGTCATTTTTACACTATTAAGTTTCAAGGTTGGCAAATGTGTTGGTATAGGAACTTGAATTGCAATTGACAAAAATATCTGCATTTATGTTTCTTAGACAAGGAACTTAATCAGCTTAAGGAGTTATTTATTCATTTATTCAGAGGCAGGAAAAAAAATCAACCTTGGAGCTGCATTATTTTTTGAGTTGAATTTAAAACTGTAACTGAAATAGCAGTGAAGTATAGGTCCCAGGTTTAAAGAGTGAGAGGCAGAATATACTTTCTCCTGACATTTTTGATTGGATTGATGTCATGTGCAAATAAAACTATTCTATATCCCTGAACATGTACATTTTTCAAATGGACAGTGTTACATGCTGTTTAAATGTGAGATATGTTTGTCAAAAGTTCCGTTTGTATGTATTCTCCCAATATATTGATATTACCTCGGTTTAACTGGGTTTAACTTACTGCATTTCTACTTAAAGAATTTAGAAATAATTATTTTCTGGATTCAGGTTTTAAACGTTGATAGTTTTGTCACATCATTCATTTCAGCATTCTGCTTCTCTTTGGGAAGTATTACTCTACTAGAAAGCAGCATTAGGATTTCACGGTAATAGCACATTATCCAAGACACTCAGTTACAACAGTATTTTCTCACAGATGTTTTAACCAGGCTGGACTTAAATTGATATCCAAGTAAGTTTTAAGAGACTTCACAAAATGAATGTGTATCTCCACTCTACATATGATCATCTTCCTACATATGATCATCAGTACATTATCTGTAAGGAAACACCATATGGCTTTAACTCAGATGAGACAACACCACTGTGTAGTAGACTAGTTTCTTCAGAGCTGAACAGCAAAACTTTAATGCACCATGCTAAAATGCAAATGTGAAGAAACTGAGAGTGTTATTAACAAAGGTGATGGCCTGGCAGGTTATCCTGGAAGCGTTACCTGCCCTGTCTAGATGACGCATGAATAGATATTGGCTGAAACCTTCTTCTTTCTTACTTAGTGCTTGGTGATGTTTATGTTGCTTATACAGTCAAGTTTTTTGGTAGTACAATTTAATAACGTTGTCAGTTCTGACCTCTAAAAACCTACACAATAAATTACATCTTCCCTTGCCTTATATTAGTCATTTGACCCTAAATCCTCATGAAATGCTATAGGGTAAGATTCTTATAATCTGCATTTCTCACTGGGCTGTCTCAACTGTTAACATAAGGCCTCATGTTATATATAAACATGTACTGTACAAAATCCTCTGTAACTTACATGAAATATATTAAGAAATAGCTTAAATTCTCTCAAACATGTTGTAGTAGGGGCATTTCTCCTGGGCTCAAGGAAAGACTTGGTTGGTTATTGTTAGTTCGTTTGTTTGTTTTAAACGAGGTTATTCAATAAGTTTCTTGTACTATGATTCTTGCAAACCAATGAGTAGCCACATTTCACTGAAATGTTTTGGTGCTTCATATTTTGCTGAAATATATATAACTTCAATAAAAATGATGTTGTTGAAATGCTTCCACTGATGAACAAAGTAGCAAAATGAAGAGAAGTGATTTCTTATTTAACACAAGATTTCTACTTGAAATGTAAGTACCATGGTCACCAGAGGTAAGTTTAATGCTTGTGTTTTCTGAGCCTGGCTGTTGACACTTTTTTAAATGGATAGGTGTTTAGATGTGACATTCCTACCTTAGACAAAAATAAGATTCCCTTAAGTTAATACAAAAAAATACTCTATTTCTCTAACCTGGATTTTAGTTGGATTTTTAGTGGATTTTAATGATTTATTTTTCCCCCATCATTTTTGTATGGGTTCTGGAATTGCTTCTTTTCTATGCCTGTCTCAGCTATGATTTCCCTACCACTTGGGCAGCATTTTCCAGTACACTGGTTTTAGATATTACAGCACCAGATGAAAACTCTTCTGGTATCCAAGCTCTCAGGAATCCAGTTCCACACTGTCAAACAACTCCAATATATGCAACCATCCTAAGGCTTACTGGAAAACTCATGGGAAGAGTATCACAGTATCACATCTGTTACCACCATTCTCCATCTCTGACATCATCTACATCTCTGATATCATTTGGGAAAATGTCATAAGTTCATAGGTCCCACCTTCCACACAGTACTAAATGAAAATCTGTTTACAGATCAGGGAGGGATGGAGAAATACCTCAAAGCAGTGAGTCTGGGTGCTTTGTCATCCCTTGCTGAAGTCTTTTTTTGGAAGAACTGTGCAATTTCTCATCGTAACTCTGGAGGCAGAAACAGAACTTATAAATTCTGTATGGAAAGTAAAACCGTACTAGTAACACAGAAAAAAAAGTACTTAATACTCTGAAAGAATGCTGACCAGTCACCTCAACATTGTAGTTTCCGTTATATCTTTTAAAATATGTGTGAAAGAAAAAAAGTTAATTGGGGAGTAAAGAAATGTCATACACAGCAAAATAGAAGTGTAAGACAAGCTAAGTTTATACAGTTATTTTACCACAGAGTTAAACTAACCTTGGACTCTACCACTGGATGAATAAGGAGAGCTACTGATGCATAGGCAAGCATAAAAAGAAACAAGTTCTCCATTTAGACGGTATATTGTTTTCTACATATACTAACATAAATATATATGAAGACTTTTTGGTTTGATACTTCAAGATAAGAAAAATTTTTATACCTTTATTCACAATACTTGGTATATTGAAAAGAAAACCAGAGAGGTCATTGATTTAGTTCATTGTATGATTTTGCTGTTCTTAGGCATTATGATACTATTGCAGATATTAGGATTCTAAGTTCTTTGAAATGCCTCATTCAGGGAAGATGATTTTTTTGTTTGAATTTCACAGAATAATCTTAATAAATAGGCATCTTCTTTTATTTTCAAAATTGTTGTAAAATAGTAATGACTGCTTGTATAGCAATGAAGCCCTGTGATCTTTCAGGGTTACATTCTCCTCTTCATCTAACTCTGTTAGTCAGAGGCCAAAATTTACGCTGACAGTTTTCTTCTTCATAGATTTGAAACTGTAACCTCAGTCCTAAAGAAATGTTGAAACAATGTTTTCCTTTTCATGAAAGAAAGAGTTCTAATTTAGCAGCACGGACTGCCACAGTACTTTATTTACAAAGAGAAAGAAGAGTAATTCCCCCAAAAAACAGTGAGGAGCCAGAATACTTTTTATAATTATATCCTTTTGATCACATTTTTATGGCCTTCAGTTGTGAAATGTTTCATAATTCAAGATGTTAAATCAAGTAACTAGAGTAAGTAATATCTGCACTCTCTTGACATTGCTCAGTCATAACATTTTGAATTTTCATCACAGGCGTGGCTTTTTGCTCGTTTGTGTTGTTGTTTGTTTAAGATTATTATTAAAAAAAAATAATTTGTGGTTAGAGGAGCATTTGTATTGGATATCTAAACTGAACAGCTCATTTCAATGTCAATGAATTTATTGCTATAAAAATTTTAGATTTCAGTGTCAGTGGTTTTTTTTTTTTTTGTTTTTGTTTTTGTTTTTGTTTTTTAGATGATTAGGAGGTCAATAAATTATCCATCCCTCATAAAAGATGAAGGATGAGTGATGGTATTCATTTTCTTTGGATTCAAGTCTTGTGAAGTTGGGTAAGATTTTTCACTGTCTTTTTAATGTTGCAATATCTTACTGCATTCTAGGGAAGTAGCAGTCTTTACAGCTAACAAAGGTCATGTAGGAGGTGTTCACCAGGACTTCCAAATTGTCATTTTTCTGCCTGACATATGTTCATTTTGTCAGAGCATGACTGATGGATGAATGTAATGTCTTTTGAATGATGCAATTTTCTTGATCAGTAAAAATGTTTAGAGGTCACTGATAAATTTATAATGAGCTCAGTAATGAACCCTGTTATGACAAATATTACCTATTTAAATTAGTGAATTTCCAGCTCTCAATTTGATCAAAGTGGAATTATTTAAAGAGAGCTCAGATGGGCAACCAAAATACTGTATAGAACAATAAATTGAATGGATTTCCTTAATCTGTTTTCCCTTCCCTCCGATGCTGTCCCTCTTGTTCCTTGAGGTTCTTTCCCTGCCATTCCCAATGTTCTTTTTCCTTACATTTATTAGTCCCCTTCTTCAGTGGTCTCTCATCTCCTTTGTCTCCCTCAGGATTTCTCAAAACTCAGCCTCCTTATGTCTAGCCATTCTCCTTTCAAAGCATATTTTTCCACCCATGCAATACCTGCAGGTGATATGTATTCCTTCTTTACTTTGTTATATTTTTTTAAACAAAAACTCAGGTTCTTCTTAATTCAAGCCTCTACTTTTGGGATATTTTAAGCTCACTGGTACAGGAGAAGAGCATGATTGCTCAAGAAACTGCAACACGTTAAAAGTGGAGAGGAATACAAAAGATTTCTGTTGACAGACATGGAAGTGTGGAGCAAAGAAACTCTAAGCAGAGAGGAAAACACCAAAAATCAGTGACATACTGCCAA
This sequence comes from Alectura lathami, assembly GCA_013399715.1. NCBI lineage: Eukaryota > Metazoa > Chordata > Aves > Galliformes > Megapodiidae > Alectura > Alectura lathami. The sequence goes on from VXAV01003969.1 coordinate 335,596, forward strand.
GTGATCTGTTTGAGAGCTCCCTGTATCATTCCCATAGTTGCATTTCCAGATAGTCCCATCTGTACTGGAAGCTTGTTTTCACAAGCAAACTTTCTACACCAGCCCTTCATGAGAGAGAGACATTTCATGCTTCCTCACCTATGACCGGGTAAAAAGAAACTGAAGCATAAAATTTGCCAAATACTCCAGAAATGTTCAAAACAGAGTTTTGATTTATATTTTTTTTTTTTTAGTGCAAAGTGTTAAATTATTTCCTTTCTATAGCCCCCACCCCAAATAGTATCACAAATGGTAATAGTATAAAAGTAATACAGATGTATTCCCTCTTTATTGAAATCTCCTTCCCTCCTTCCCTTAGATCGGTTTCCAGTTCTACTGAAGCTGGAAAACACTCCTAGCAGGGAAGCCATGAAAGAATATTTCATGAAAGGTAGGAACAAAGTACTGTAATATCGTCATGATGACGTGTATTTTGTTCAGGATGCCCACATGGTTTAAAGCACAGTGAAATCAGTTAACTGGGTCAACTTTATAAAAAAATCAAATACATCTGCAATTGAATTTTACAATACACTTCAGTATTTTTGTTTGCATTTGATGAAGAGAAGGATAGGACAGAGGGGGTTGCAATCTTCTTTGATTCATGAAAATGGATTACCATTCTAATCTTGCTCATTTCACTGTGCAGGCCTTTCTATAGATCATTAAAATATTTCAAATCTGAACTCTATCACTCCATTGACTGAACTTTGTGATTTTAAACTAATGTGCTGTTTCACTGTCTAAAAGCACTCCTAATGGGCCACTTCAACATTGTTTAGATGCCAGGTAATTTGTTACAACCTGAATTTCCTCTTCTATTGGATGTCTGAAAGTTAAATGTTTGCCATCAAAAACTGGTGGTCTGTTGAGCAGTGATCCATGTGAAAACAGCGAACCTATGTCTCTACAAATTTGTTAGTCATCTACAACGCAAAGTAAAGCTGACCTCGTAATGTCAAATCCCATTCAGAGCTAGTGAATAAGTTGGAAAGAAGGTACTTGATACCTTTAGAGTAGTATTGAAAAGTGCACTGCTCTGTAGAAGAATAAAAGCCTCAGTAAATTAACGTAGAGATTCTAGCCTTTCCAAATAATTTGTAGTTGAATTCTGTCTTTTAGGAGGAAATGATGTAAATAAAGATTGTGCCTTCTGTAAACAGTTTCAGAGCAGGGATGCTTCCATATAAGTGTTTGAAGCTATAGGTTTCCCATACTATGTGCACCGTTTCCTTTGAGTTGTCTTTCCTTAGACCTGTCTGATAGTTTCACTATTTAACTTCAGTTAAAAGCAGTCACACAGAACCACAGAACCATACGGGTTGGAAGCAACCTCTGGAGATCATCTAGCCCAACCCACTGCAAAAGCAGGCTCCCTAGTGTAGGCTGCACAGGAAAGTGTCCAGGTGGGTTTTGAATATGTCCAGAGAAAGAGACTACACAGTCTCTCTGGGAGGCCTGTTCCAGTGCTCTGTTACCATCAACATAAGGAATTTTTTCCTTGTGTTTTTTCCATGTTCAGATGGAACTTCCTGTGTTCCAGTTCGTTCCCATTGCCACTTGTTCTGTTGATGGGCAACACCAACAAGCGCCTGAGCCCATCTTCTTGACAACCACCCTTAATATATTTCAAAGTGTTGACAAGATGCCCCCTCAGTGTTCTCTTCTCCTGGCTAAACAGTCCCACGTCTCTCAGCCTTTCCTCATAAAGGAGATGCTCCAGGCCCCTGATCATCCTTGTAGCCCTCTCCAGTAGTTCCCCATCTTTCCTGAACTGGGGAGCCCAGCACTGAACATAGCGTCACACTCATCACTTTGCTGAAACATCAGGTTGAATTTGAAATGTTGTGTACTTAACTGCATTTTCCTATATTTTACCTAATTTTTTCTTATTCACTGGACATAATCTGCAGGAGCAGCTAGGCATGTGGACTCACATAAAGCTGAGGCTGGTGTCCATTGGGGTACAGCTCATGTAAACTACTCATGACTAGTCTTTCCACTTTCATAACAGAACAATTCTGTTGTCCAGGTCCTTGTCAAATCAATTAATTATCCTGAATATAAGATATAACACTGTAAAGTCTTCCAGGCCTTTAAGATCTGACTCACAAAGCTCACAGATCATTGCTAAGGAAGTATCTACTTTGTCTGGCTAAACTAATAGCTATTGGTGCTGTTTTAGCATTAGAATTTGTAAATTATGAATTAAATTTTAAGGACATTTTTTACAAACCTACATAACTAATTGAACTGCAAACCTTTTAGTTAATCAAGTGTTCATTCGTACGTCTTGCACAGTCTCTGAGCAAATACAAGAAAGTTTTCTATCTACTCTCCCGCCAGAGTGTCAGTGCACCGTTTCAAACACAAATCTACTGGCAACACACAAGGTAGGATTTGAAATCAAAATTAAAAGCTCTTTTGAAGGGCAGCAGCATTTGATCTCTCTTGTCAGAGACCAATGAAGATGACCATTGCAGGTTTTAATAATAGGATGTGACTGTGATGGTTGTCTATGTTAATGTATTTATGAGCCTAGGCGAAAAGATGACTGGACATATCAGTTGTGCCTAATACAATTTCATGCAGGATTCTCACCAGTTGTGACCTTCTTATGTTGCTTGAGAATGTTATGCTTGAAATAGGTTACCTTCTTCATCTTAGTATTTTTATTAGGCTTCTCCTGAGGCCAGATTCTACTAAATCTAGCTGTGCAGACTGTGAAGTGCGATGTGTTCTGAGGAACTTAAGGAGGAGACAAAAAACAGGCAGGCTCCAATTAGACAGCTTGCTACATTCCCACCATGGAGAACAAACAGCATGAAAATTACCAGTATGCATTAATTATAATCTTCTCCCCTGCCTTCAATTTTCTGCAGCTTGCCAAGTTTCTCTCCTAACTAAATGGTGTTGTGCTTCTTGTGTGGGAAAGGAGCAGTAATCTAGGTCTTGTTTGTGGCTCAGACTAGTGGTCTATCCCATAGAAATTAAAGAGAGAAGGGCATAGCCCAGAAAAGCTGATCCATGGGGACGTAATCAAGCTGGTGTATGCTTTTATGATTCTTTTTCTTTTTCACTGAGTCATTGGTGGTTAAAGATGAGAGTGGGGAGTAATTAGTGTTTTCATAAAACTTAGACCTAGGGCTGAGGAGAGAGCAGGAAGCAATTTATCTGTGGTGAGTAAGCCTCAAGAGTCATAATTTCCTTGTTTGTGTTTCAGTTCAGATGACTGCCATCCTGTTGTTTGTTTTATAAACTGTTTAATAAACTGTAATGTTTATTAACAGCAATCCATTAAGGCTGTCTCCTATGAGACCTTTTCTGTACAGTCAGTGTTCTGCACTTCAACTAGGAACCCAGTTTTATTTTCCTTTTGGTGTTTCTTACTTTCATGTCCATTCAGAGACTGTAATGATTTTATCTGAACTTTTATATTATTCTGCATAGGAAAATAATTCTTAAATATGTTCAGATACCGCCTCTGCCAGCTCCAGCTTTGCTATACGGAAAAATAATTAAGTCTAAAATATGTGTATGTAAGTCCTATATTCTAAAATTGTAGCAGGTCAATTTTCTTGCTAGGAAGTGGAAAAATTAACTGTACTGTGTCACCAGGTGGATTAGGGTGGAAAGTAGCACAGGTGGCCATAACAACTGCAAAGCGTTTATTATATAAGGCTCTGCTCATTTTTAATAAAATTGTCCTTGAAACCCAGCTAGACCAGAAATTAATAGGAAGCTTGCAATGATTTTTTCTCAGCACAGCACTCTGAAATTTCACATGGTGAAAATCACTTATCAGTGCATCTAAACTGAGTTTTATTTTAAAATACCATTTTAATTAAAGTTTGCAATTCTGAGCCTGCTGCTAGTGCCTGATATCTTGCTAAAAGGTGACAGCACTGGTGGCATTAATGGTATGAGAATCTGATATAGGAGATTATGAAGATTTGAATTGTGTTTTCCAGTGTGGGTTTATCATCAGGAGGGGCTGCAGCTGGTCCTCACTTAAGGTAGGCTTAGTGATGAAGGGGGGGGGCGGGCGGCGCTTGTTCCTTGGTTTAGTTGTTGTCACAGGCAAACCAGGGAGGTTCCCAGGGCAGGAGTGAGTGAGAAAGGGCCAAATGGCTGTCCATGGCCTTGGCTGCCTCCTCTGGGGTGGGCTGGGCTCCAGCAGACCCCTGCATATCTGCTGCAGTGGCGTGGTGGGAGTTGGCTGGGGCAGAGTGGAGATGGTGATTGCTAGGAAGGCATGCTCTTACCTCTGGAGATGATGGAGACAGAACTTTGATCTCCCTGTCCAGGCTCCATGCCTTTTTCTGAATTGTCCCTACCAAGAAGAGGAACTGCTCGATTCGGCTCCTGACCCCAGTTCTTCAAGTGGCAATAGCAACTTTGCTATGCTTCTGGAAAGCCTTGAAGCATCTTAGTTACAGTTGTATCTTGAAATGTAAATTAGAAGAGCCTACAGCTGGAGCACAGCAGCTGACTGTGTCACAGGGGAACAGCAGAGCAGAGGACAATTGCCAGAGGAGAAATGAGCTGCGACAGTTCTGAGAGTGACATTGCAGGGAACTGAATAAGAGCAGATTTTATCTGAAATCTTTAAAGTGTCCTTGCAAGAGAGAGGTAGAAACAGCTGCTGTATTACGTGGGGCTGGCATTATTCTCTTCTAGGCTCCTGAAGCAGAACGTCACACCTCCTGGTGCTGAAGAATGCCTGAAGAAGTAAAACAGAATTACGAATTCTGCCACCTGTGTAACTGTGGCATTGCCCAAGCCAGGAAGCTAGAGTTTCTGCCATGCATGAGTAGGAAAAGGACAAAGACTGCAAATTATTAGGGTATGACATTGTGGAAGGTTATGAAAAGGTCTCAGGGCTGAGGCTCTCTAGCAGTAAGCTAGAGAAACCAAGCTGTCTGCAAACAATCCCAAGGATAGACTGGGCATAGCTCTGTTACCTCTCTGGTCAAAACTCAAAATCAGTATTACTTTAAAAATATATTGGGCTAGTGAAGGCTGAAACTAAGTGGAACATATTGCCATTACCCAGAGAGATCTGGCATATAACCGCCGCTGAATACAGAAATGATAATTTGCAAATGGGAGAGAAGCTAGAGCTCTGATAGTCACAGACACACATGTCAGAACATCTGCCAGATGAGCAGAGGCACAAATTCCAGTGTCTGATTATACATATTGAGCTGTTGGGCTTTGTTCTTTTCAAATTGCTCTTTGGTTTTGGATAAAATAAAACCCCTGCCAAAGCTACTGCTGAGGATGAGACCCTGAAGAAAGTAATTAGGACTGAGAGTATCTGAGAAAGCATATTTCAAAACTTGTGTTATCTATATGACAGTGAGTTATCAATAGCGAGTAAGTTTTTCTTAAATGTACTGAGATGCCAAACATGTTTCAGAAAAAAAAAAAAAAAAGTTAAAAAATCCTTTGACTACTTTTTCAATGTTTTCATTTAGGAGTGGAAAATCTAACTCATAGCCTCAATCATACTGAGGAAACAGCTATGCCAAAATTACTACCCACAACTGCCAAAAGTGCTTATACAGTGAGATAAGAAAATAAGCCTCTGTCTGTATAGTTTTCCTGTATAGAAAAGAAACTATGCTTGATCTAAGATAATATTGTTGTATTTCTGAAGTATCCTTGCTGTAAGAAAGAAAAAAGAAATCTTTACAGTTTGGACCCTTGGAACACTTTCAAGTGAAGGTCTATGGAAATCTGTGTCAAGAAACAGAGGCTGGAGGTCAAGATGATATCAAAAAGACTTTTGTCAGCACAGAGACATACATACTCTAGTAGAACAGATTGTCAGTGTGCTGCCAAAATGGGAGGGAAGCAAAGGTCTTTCTGCCCAAGACAGCTTTAGATGGGCAATAACCACCCCAGAACGAGATGGCTGAACCCTGGGACATGATTCATCTGGTACTAATGAGTTTTTGGCTGCTTCTGAATAGGTGATTCAGCAAAGGGTCTCTTAGAGATTACCTGACTACAGTTAGCAAGTTGCTTCTATGTGTTGGAGATTCTTTATCATGCTGACTGCTATTAGCATTGTATTTGGCTGAGGAAAGAGGAGGAAGTGGAAAATCACTGTTCTAGGAAGATCTTTGTGTACAGGTTTGTGTTACAGTTTCAAGGTCACGTAATAGCTCTTAGAAACAGAATGAGTTTCTCACCAGTGCTTTTGTGTTGCCCAGCACCCAGAAAACTGGCCTGGAGATAATGACTTTTGAGAAAGGGAACGACTAGACATCTTCCAGTTTCCTCATTAAAATTTTCTTGTTATTTAAAAAGATGTTCTTCTAAGACAGCAAGTTCCTGTTTTGTACTTCAGCATTCCTCTGAGGCTGGGGCCTCAGAAAAGTTTATTCTGTCAAGTGAAGCAAAAAATGCTGTGACAAGATTGCTACAGATAGTAAAGCAAATCCAGGAATTAAATCCAGGCTGCCTTATTCTGCCACCGAGAAATAGCCTGAGGATGATGTTTTGGCCAGTAGCAGGCTACTCTCAAAAAAGAAAGCAACACACAGTTGAACAGTTCTTATGTTTATTAAAAAAAAAAAAAAAATTATAATCCCTGATAAGAGCCTCCATATGTCTTGTCCTTTTAAAAACAAAGTTAAATACTGCAAGAGACTTTGCATGTAAATGCAGTTCTCTTCGGGTTTCAAAGCTAATCAAAACAGATGTAACTTCTAAAGAATATGGAAACTACTCGGTCAAACCTCCTTCAGCCTCTAAGTTTATCACCAGTCTGACGTCACTCTGGAAATCCCAACTTTCTCAAGAGATGATAAATGTTATCTGCCAATCTCTTCCACTGAATAAACTCTGTTTGATCTGCATTAATCACACTTGGCAGGAGCTGTTCAAGCCTGCTAGCAGCAATCCTGATGAACAGCTTGGCATCATTGCTTAATAATGAAGTGGAACAGTATGAAAAACAACATGAAGGAACTTTCTTTTCATTTCCACCCCAAAGTTAATGAAACACATTAAAGTGAATAGTTTAAAATATTCAATAGATCTGAAAGTATCCTGTTGTAATCATACTATTACTCTCAAGGCCAAAAATCTCTCTCATATTTAGTTTTCTGCTATAAAACCATGCTCCACAAGTGCATGGAACTGAGAAATACCAAGTACTCCTATACTTTTCTGAATTTTCCATAATTTCAATAAATAAGCATTCAGTTTTCTGAATTAGTCTTCATAGATTTTGCCCAAAGATATTTTAATCATTATCACTTTTCACTCCAACATGGTCAGACGCAGTTCGGAGCTCAGTCCTTCCTGTGATTTTTCTCAGTCAAGAGAGAGGGCCAGAGACAGAGCTGTACATCATTTCAGTTCAGCAATCCCTGTTGTGAGCAGCTTTCCTGGTATTTAAGTGGTGAGTGGAAAACATGCTGAGTATTTCTACAAAAGCACTAGGCCTGGTTGCATGTTCTCATCCAGCAAATGCTTCAAAATGTCTTTCATTAATTTCACTTGAGTGTGCGGATGCACTACACTCAGTGCAGCTATTAACGGAAGGAAAGTTCAGCACAGGAATAAAGCATTGGTGGAAATAGCTATTCGAGGATCCAGGATGGGTGAGAAATGAATTCCTGTGGGGTTACAAAGAACCTGCTTTGATTTTGCATAAATGAGAAGATGTAGTAACAAAGAAAGACAGCAGGGACAAAATGCAGAAAATGAAGCCATATCACTGGAAAATGAAAGAATGGAATAGGAACGAATTGAGGAGACAGTGAAAGACCTGAGTGAAAATACTTAGACGAGATATGGCTGGATGGAGAAAGTAATATTGTGAAGAAGGTGAAGATTTTCTTTAAAAAAAAAAAAAAAAATCTGTGACCTCCCATAAAATTTCTGGGAATTCCTAGAGTGTAGGAAGCAGTGACTAGCAATGTTTTACTGAGAAATCTCTTGCAAAAAAGAGCATTGTCAAAAAAAAAGGAGCATTGTTAAAATCAACACTATTGACAAAGGAAAAAAAAACTTCAACAAACTTTTCCCCCTAAACCAGACTTGTGCAGAGACATTTAAAATATTTCCACATTAGGAGAACATAGGGCTGTAAGGATAATGGCTTGTTGGCACAGTTGAGGCTTTTCATGACCGTACACTTAGATTCACCTTGTCTCCACTTGAGCTTCAGCGTTTTGAGCCTAAAAAACTACTTATACACCTGTTTTTGGTAGCATAATCATTTTGTGATCCTCTTCTTCTCTTTAGGCATTTACTTAAATTTTCATTTCTCATTAGCTGATGTTGCTTTCAATCAATTAATTAAATATTAAAAATAAAACATATTTCTCTACTACTCCAAGAGATTCAGTAAATCCATCCTGATTATGTATAAGCTTCCTTTGCTAGCTTATAATATAAACCGTTACAGTTCTTTTTCTAAATAAAAATGGTGTGACCTTACTTCTGAGAGACACATATCCTATGAAATAATTTAACCATTCCATTGAAATAACAATTAATCTTCCTATTTTTCTCAGGAATTTATTGCAGTGCATATAAATTTGCTAAAGATTGGAAATGCTTAGGATAAATAAATGATGGCAGAAACATACATGATAGAAGAAATTACAATGATCCATGACATTGTTTCTGAAGTTTGTGGTTTCAGACAACAACAAAATCAAGCATAAATGAAATCACCAGGCTTTGGCAAATGTGGCTGAATTCCTCAGCTTTGTGCTGACCACAGGCACAAGTTTGGTTCTTAAAACGTAACTCTTCAGTCAGAGTAGTAAGCTGTCTTGTATGAGCACACTCACAATCTTTCCTGAAGTTCAAGTGATCTGTTACACAAACATTTCCTCTGAAATTCACTTTTGGCTATCCCTACAAATAACTCATGCTTCTAATTTTAGCTCATTCAGAATTACTGCAACCAAATTGAAATATAAGCAATTACTTCAGATTATAACTCATAATATATTAATTCAAATTGCTCTCTCTTGTCTAAGAAGCTGACAATTTAATGAGACATCACAAATCATGTGCTATCTGAAAAAAACCTCTCAGCTACAATTGCTCAAAGCATGCATTATGAATTTAACCTTTATTTTCACTGCGTAACATTTTTAAAGTGTTATGGGCTGTAGTGACTCTTTGTCACTCAGTACTCTTTACTTACTGGCAAGAAATTCTTCTTGATATAAGGACAAAAAGTAAGAATTGCTCCTAGACATCTAGAGAAATAACTAGAATTCAGGTTAAATTCTTTACTTGTTTTTGATAAATTAGGGTCCACTGTTTGAGAAGCAGTTAAGCTAATCAATAACGAGGCAATGTTAATTGCTTTATGTCCTAGTACTGGGCTGTCATCTTACATGGACATAGAACTGTCAAAAAACCACC
>VXAV01003969.1:360704-379089 GCA_013399715.1 Alectura lathami
CCTCTCCTCTCCTCTCCTTTTTCCTTATGGCTTGTTATTTTAAATATCCTGTATGTGGTTGATATCTTCTAGTTTTAGGTAAATGTCAGTAACATTTGCTAGATGTTTTCTGAGAAGCCAAAACAGAAAACAAACGAAGTATGTTAGCACTGAAGTCTTCTTTGTCATCCTGCCATCTTTACTACATGACTAAGGATAAGGCTTAGATAAAAAAATAGGACTGAGCCTACATCAAAATAAAGAATGAACTCCTTTGCTTAAAACTGTACTCATATTAATGCAGCCATTGAATGGTAAGTGGATCTTTGGAGCCGAATGCTTTCAAAGAAGTCTTTAGCCATTAAAAATATCCACACATACATGCAAGCCTTTCTGAGAATTTGACACTTCTTATTTATACTGTATTGTTGGTGACAACTGGATGACCACTCAAGCGCTCTAAGCACAAACATCAATTCAGTAAATCCATAAATAACAGTAGCAAAGAATCAAAAAAAGACATCGCCTGCGTGTTGTGAGAAGAAAGATTACAACGGGTATACATGAAACAGTGAAAACTCTTTCCACAAGACCTTTTTGGCCATGGATGCTGATCGCTCAGTGCTTTGGTTGCCATTAGAAACTTCTCATTGTATTTCATTTGTTTATGTATGCAGTGAAATGTATTATAACTTTTTTGGTTCAATATCCCAGTCCTTCTCTCAAAGTGTACAGACTTAGCAGTGAAGCAGTAGATACGGAAACCTGTAATAAGCTTTCACAATGAGGCAAATATAAATGTCTTGATCGAAGTTACTGCTGAGCTGAAAAGAAGCCATTATTCCCATTATTCCCATAACTGCCAGTAGAGGTTTTAATGCTCTTGCATCAGTTCTTAATCTCATACCACAGAGACAAAGAGGAATGAGGTGATCAACTCTGTGTGTTTGTTTAATATCACAGAAATCAGACTATTGTATCTGCAGTGATTCTGCAAGGTTTGTTACTGTTATCCCAAGTGACAGCAATGTTACTGTTGTCATATCTGCTCTGTAATTTTTGGGTCATTGTCACAATGCTGCGTGAAAGATGAAACTGAATTGGCCTGAGATTGTACAGCCAGGAAACATGTGATGGCTGGAGGAAGCAACAGGAAGAGAAAAGCTGTGTTTTATTTCAAGCAAAAATGCTTAGGATGAAGAAAAGCCATGCACATGCATGTTAAAAATACAATTTGTAGAGACACTAGAGAAAACATCTCCAAGAGTGAGCTGGATGCATAGAAAGGATCCATATAATTATAAGACATTTTGCTGTTGTAAAAAATTGTGTTCTCATACCATGTTTTTCCCTATTGCACTAGACTGGTCAATGACTGACAATGTGATTAGGTCATTGGTCCTTTGATGTCACAGAAGAGTAAGCGAAGTTATTTCAGTACTTCTTATTTATCATGTTTCTCACTTCATATCCTTAAAAGTTTAGGATTTTTTCTTTCCTTTTTTCACAATATTCTTTGTCACACCTTTCCCAATTAATATTCAAATATTTTGCATGCTGCAATTCAGTCCCACATTTATGTGCAACCTGAAATAATATACAATTAGGTATCTTTTCTTTCCATTTTTTATAGCAAGGCCTTTGTTTTATGATGACCATTGTCTGCTGCTAATGCTAGTGCCAGTGCTTATCAAGATATCCATTTTGTAATGGCAAGAAGAGATGATTATGGAAATCAAATTAAAAACAAGGGCATGTTAGATACATCTGGAGCTTTTTATATTTCTAACAAATTTTACCCATCTTTACTACGGTGTAAGAGACCGTAGTCTCTTACTTTCAAAAGTATATTATTTTGTAAGTAAACATTATTTAAAGTTCAAGTTAGTAGAAAAAAATAAAGGAGAAATTAACTACAAGGAGAATTGCTCTCTTTTTCAAAAATATTATATGTATATCCAACTGTCAGTGATTTGTCATTGTACCACATTCCAGTTTCATGTCTTTATAGGATTATTACTTAACAGGTTTTACTGAAATTTTAGAAACAGCATAAAGAAAGAAGTGAAGCCTGAGGGACAAAGCATTTGATTTATGCATGCTTTTCCTGTGTGTGATAATTTAAAAAGAAAAAAAAAAAAAAGAAAAAAAATAAATTTCTCTACCAGACGTATAAAACTAAACACACAGGAAGAAGTTTCAAAGGAGAATTAGCATTAATGGCAATTTTAACATAGCCAAACAATCAAAGGAATGTCTTGTGCAATATTACTTTAACAAGAACAGTAGTGAAGAACTTGCTAAAAGGAAAAAAACCACCTTCTTTTCACAGTGAAATGATGACAAGGCCTGCAGAGCATGCTAAAAAGAGCAAACTAAACATGGTGATTAGACTTTTCCTTGTCAGTGCAGCCTCTGAATACTTCAGCAGCTGAGCTAAAATGTTGAACTGAAAGAGAAATTACCTGCAAAACCCAAGATGATGGCCAAATGTTACCAACATGTGTTCTGTGTTTTTGTGGGTTTTGTTTGTTTGTTTTCTTGTGCTTTTTCAATCCAAACAGTATATTCCAGCACCCTGCTGTGATTGCCAGTTTTTAAGGAGAGCCTGGCTCTTGGCTCTGTAAACAGGTAATAGTGTGGCTGGCTCTTAGAGAGCAACATACACAGGTCCAGTTCCCTCTGCTTGGGACTATCACAAAGAAATAATGTGATGTTTTTTCTGCTTCACACTGAGTTTCACTAGTGGTGATAGCAGATAGTTCTTTTCATAGCAACACTATATAAAATGTGACACTCCCCCCAGCTTTAAACAAGAAGATTGTATTTCACTACAATAACGCTAGTCATCTGAAATACCATCCACCTTAGTATTGTACTGGAATTATTTACTGCTGCATAGAAATTTTTGCTACAATATTATATCACTGAGAAGTATGTGGCTGCTGCCTTCGATACTTGGCACACCAGTGGAACTGGTCAGAGTGAAGGTGCTAAGTTTCTCTGTTATGTTATCTGTTTAATGATTGAATCGAGGAGCAATTGTAATTTACAATGACATATCTAAACTGGATCTTGAAAGCTCAATTATTTTGAGAGTCATTTCCTACTTCCTCAGCCACTGTGATTACCAGGTTCCATTGAGGCAGCTGACCTCTGGTTGGAAAGTGAATCTTAAGGTGGTTTGTGTCAACATTGATATATGCACTGGGTGACACACAGGTGCCCTGTGTATAGAGCCTCGTCTACTTGGAATACATTCTGGTAGAAGTCATTTGTACCACAAATTACAGGAATGCAGGAAATCCCTCTTCATTTTCCCAGTCTCCTTCCTGCCATGAAGGGTCTTATCTCAAGGGCTTTCTCCATTCTTGCACATCACTGTGAAGCTGGTGTTGCTCCAGCCATTTTGGAGTTATTATAGGATAACTCTTACCATGCTGAAATCTTTGGCTAAGAGTTTCAGCCCTGGAGTGGGAGCACTGATACTCCTGCTGTAAACTGTCAAATTTTAGATGATCAAGTAAAATGTAAGTAGGTTCCCTTGTCTACCTTCCCTAATATTTCTGCTCACTTGGATCTCATAATGAATGACTTTTTGTCCAGTTGAAGCAGACTTTCTCACAGCACTCCTCTAAGATGACTCACAGCATCAGTAGCAGTGTGCAGTTTCACTGTCAGTAACCATTTTGGCTGCCTTGACTTGGAGTCCCACTACAGATGCAGCTCTACAGCAGCAGCAGCCCCTCCTCTTACCTTCCACATCTAGCCTGCTCAGCTCACCCTGCTGTCCTTGTTACTGTGGGTAACAGAGATCTAGCAGAAACAATGGTACATAGGAGTAAATGGGCCACTGCTTCCATTTCATGAGGTCTTTCTATTCCTTTATGTACATCTTTCTTCTGACTCTTCATTCTACCATTTCACTTCTTTTTTCTGTTCTCTCTTGCAAATATAGAGCCCCATGCTCTTCTTTCTCTTTATATTTTTGGTTTACGTATGTGTGTCACTTCACCTAATTGTCCTAGGTCTCATCAACCCATGAAGACAGTATGTATTTCCTCTCCAGTTCTCGTGCGGCAGATGTTTCTACCAGAGAGATCTAAAGTACTATCCTCCTTTACTTTAAATTGGTTTTGCACATCTTGTTTTCAGTGAAAAACTTAGAGAAGCAGATGAAAATGAAAAGAACTAATGTTAAGAGTCTTTACTACTATGAAGACGGTCATTGAAATACTGACATTTGTTCCCAGACTACAGATTGAAAAACAGTATTTTCCTTTTTAGAAAATGAAAAAAACAGTGTGAATAAATGTAAGAAGCCATTAAAGCATAGTTAAGTATAAAATAAAGGCCAAAATTTTATGAAAGTGAATTGTTTTTCTGTATATTCATAATAGTTGTATTCTTCAGTTCATGAATCTTGCAACAGTCTTCTCACTTAAAATAGTGGGACTATCTCCTATACTGAGACAACTACAGAAGAGGGTTTACGTGGGAGCTGTTTTACATCTATTGAGAAAAAAAAAAAAAAAAAACATGAATTATAGAAGAATGATCTTCAGGCTGAATTAAACTAAATAGAAAGTATTTATACAAGATGGAGGTATGTGGTCATGTGCCTGCTTGTTTTTCTGGCGATAACAGTAATACGCAAACCAGGTCTCTTTCTATAAATTTGCATCTGCTCTTTCTGATTTGTTTCCCATTGACATAATCAATCTGAATTCATGATATCACCCTATGCTGCCACAGAAATGACTCATGCAGGAAACAGTGCAAAATGCAAGAGATCCTGCCCTAGTACAAATAAGTGTGACACAATGTCTTTACTACAAGGTCAGGTATGAGCAGATTGCCTGTGACCTTCTTCTTGCTTATAAATTTAATTGCTTTGGCTGTTAAGTAATATCCTGATAAAAGAATGGACAGAATGGAACAGGCTGATTTATATTTATGTATTCTATTTTTGAAAGTTTTACCTATTACGAAAGTTATTGCCTGAAATTGTGAGTGTTGCCTGAACGTGAATATTTGCAATGCTGACATTCCAGACTAGCTTCCTGTATTTATTGCATTTTTAGATGATGGTTTATGCATGTCTTCACTCAAGAATACACTAACCATTGCTGTTCTGAATGCATTTATATTTTGATGTTATATATGTTTATATCTAAGTGCTTTCTTATAATGGGATCTGTTCCTGAAAACCTGCCTTCTAAACACCCAACTCACAAAGTAGCAAGTTTGCTGATGACACAAAGCTAGGGGGAGTGGCTGACACCCCCGCAGGCTGTGCTGCCATTCGGTGAGACCTGGACAGGCTGGAGAGTTGGGCAGAGAGGAACCTGATGATGTTCAACAAGGGCAAGTGTAGGGTCCTGCACCTGAGGAGGAACAATCACATGCATCAGTACAGGTTGGGGGCTGACCTGCTGGAAAGGAGCTCTGAGGAGAAGGACCTGGGTGTCCTGGTGAACAACAGGGTGACCTTGAGCCAGCAGTGTGACCTTGTGGCCAAGAAGGCCAATGGGATCCTGGAGTGCATTAAAAAGAGCATGGCCAGCAGTTAGAGAGAGGTGATCCTCCCCCTCTGCTCTGCCCGGGTGAGGCCATATTTGGCCTCACTCAGAACTGTGTCCAGTTCTGGGCTCTCCAGTTCATGAAAGACAGGAACCTACTGGAGAGAGTGCAGCAGAGGGCTACAAAGATGTTTGGGGGCCTAGAGCATCTCCTTTGTGAGGAAAGGCTGAGAGACCTGTGGTAGTTCAGCCTAGAGAAAAGGAGATTGAGGGGGGAATCTCACCAATGCTTATAAATAACAGTGGGTGTCAAGTGGATGGGCCCAGGCTCTTTTTGGTGGTGCCCAGCAACAGAACAAGGGGCAAAGGGCACAGGCTGGAACACAGGAATTCACATAGGAACATGAAAAAAAACTGCTTAGCTATGGGGGTGACAGAACACTGGAACAGGCTGCCCAGAGAGGCTGTGGAGTCTCCTTCTCTGGTATTATTCAAAACCCGCCTGGACACTTTCCTCTGCAGCCTACTCTGGGAAACCTACTTTAGCAGGCGGGTTGGACTAAATGATCTCCAGAGGTCCCTTTCAACCCCTACTATTCTTTGATTCTGTGAATTAGGTACTTTTTCTACCTTGTAAGTATATGGCAAATGAACCACTGAAACCATGATTTATAAAGAGTTAGCTAGATTTAATCTTTGGGGATTTATCGCACTTCCTTTAAATAAAAATAATAATAAAGATAATATAATGTAATATAATAAGGATAATTTTTGATTCTCCTTTCTTCAGTCAGTTAGTCACAGTGAAGCCAAGCGCTAGGATAGGTTTGACCTGAAAACTGAATAAAACGATAACCAAAATGCAATGGGCAATGATCCAGAATTTTGTTTTGGTTTTTGTTCATAGATTTTTTCAATAGAGCTCTTCACTCTGCTGAATAGTATTGTACGTAGCCAGGAATTTTACTGACTTCACCATCACTAAAGCTTAGTTCCTGGAAACATTTTCCAGCGATTTTTGCAAGTTTGACTAAAAAATGTTGGTCACTTTAACAGTACAGTCAGAAAAAAATCACTCCTGGTATGCTCCTGTGGATCAGAACTTTGTTAATTGGCAGTGGGAAATGGGAGTAGGAACAATTTTCTTTTCACAAGGAAGGCATTAGGTTTTTGTTTGTAACTTGAATATTAAGGCAATAAAGCCTTGATATGTTAATTTGTTGGATCTGAATGCTCTTAGACTCTGTGACAAAGCTGTTTTGACACTGGGTGATGGGGATGTTTTGATAGTGCATTTCTGAGGTTGGGCTGTTTTGACACAAAAGGCTTTGACAAGATATTTGTAAGGGCACTGTGACCTACTGCTGCTGTTAATGTGGAAGTGATGTAAATGTAAATGTACTGATGTCTAATCAATGGAATAAAGTACTGTGGGATATATGGAAATTGAGATGTAAATTAGCTAGTTTGGGTTATAAAAGAGCACATTTGAAAATGCTCATGGGAACTTTCATTGCCACAATGCTTTTGAAGTCTTGGGGGGAGAGGGGTATTTAACTATGAAAACAGTGTTTGGCTTTATAGTAATGCCTCCTTCCACCTTTAATAAGACAGGAAATAATGCAATTTTGATTTCTGGTTAAGTAAACCTTCAACTTCCTGTAATAGACTTGAAAATTTGAATTAAACAAAAGTAACCACTTTGTCTGGGCCCTGTACAATCACAGTCTGATCTGCTGGTCAACTCCCCCAAAAGGGAAAGCTGCTGGTGTCGTGCTTGAGGTAGACTCAACATCACAATATTCATTTTCCCTCATGTGGCTGCAGTCATTTTCTCTCGTGATGGTGTCTGAATAAAGCAGACAGACTTAGCAATGCAAATTGAGGGGTTGGCAAAGCTGCGGCAACACCCTGTAAAACCATGTGGGATGCCTAGGGCTGTCTTTTTTACCATTTGCTGCCAGCCCAGGTACTGGAGAATTTACAGGGGGCTGCTACACAAACAGAGCAGCCTGTGGCATTGGTGTGTTACGTGACTTAATACCCTCCATGGAGAGGGATCAATATCACACCTGGAGAGGTAAGGAGTCCAAGGAGATTAATCACAGAATGTGAAGAGTGAAGAGAGAGAAATTTGCCTCCTTGTCTTCAGAATTAGTAGACTTTTTCTTTTTTTTTACAGATTTGGTCTGTCTCTCTCTACATATTTGGTTTTTGCTGAATGACTTTTCCCAGGGTCTCTTCATTTTTTTACTTTTTGTAATTGTGTGTCTGTTTTTTTGCTCTAAAACCTGCCAGAGCTTGATGAGAACAATGTCAGTGCATTGCTGCCTGAAGACCTTGTACTGGCCTGTATTTCCAGCCCTGTACAATCCGAATTTAATCACTATGGCACTCAGCTAGGAAGTGCCTATAGGTGGAAAACATCACTGTAACATGATGCAGTCGATTTTACTTCAGCATGGCCTCGAGGCAATCCTATTGGCACAAGGAAAATGTGTAGAAAGCCCTCTTTCCCTGTGCCAATTCACACACTTGCAGGTATGAATTTACCCTTTCTGAAAATAATTTTATAAAATGTACAATAAGCCATCACTATTCGTTATAAGGTAAGAGCAAATATTAAACAGATTGCAAACAAGGCAGCCTGGCAGAGAAACTGAAGATATCCCATTAAGTAAATGCATCACTCCTTGCTTCCTTCAGTACCCTTTCACACATCTTATCATTTCCATCAATCTTCAATAACTCTAATAATCTCCTCCCAACCTATGCATCCTGCCAAGAGTACAAAAAGCCCTGCACAGGCTTTGTGGTTTCATTTCTCTTCTCTTTGCTCCCAGCAACACAAATAAGTGATTTCAGAACTGTTGGGAGGGGGGAGCAGAGGGAGAAAAGATTTAACCTACCTCAACTAATCAGAAGCTCTTAACAGATGGAGGGAAACTGCTCCCTGTGCCCAATGGGGAACTGAGCCAGGGCTCTTCCCTCAACACCAACTGCTGCCAGCTAAACATCTGAATTTACTCTCTTCTGGAAGCTCACAAGAGCTCTAATCCAAGAAACAGCACCTTCTTCTCTCCTCATCCCTCCCTCATGCTAGTCCCTTCTTTTGGAGCACATAGCACAGCATCCTTCCAGCCTGATGAGTTTCAACATTGTGAGAATGCATAAGTCACCACTCACCACTTCCCATCCACTGCCAAATCCGATGTTGTTTAAAAAAAAAAAAAAAAAANATAATTTTTGAGACATCAGAAAGAATCCCATTTTATATCACAAGGGTAAAGTGCATTTACCATGTCAGAAATAGGATAAACAGTATTACAAAAGCCAAGTCTCTTTGTGGGCTCACCTTTCTTCTTTGGAAGAGAAACTCTATCCTGCACCTGACAGACCTCCAGACTGAAGATGATATCTCAGTTCCTGTCAGATCACCAACCTTATCTGCCAAAAGTAAATTACCCATTACATCAATTACTCATTTCCAGCTATTTGCCATGTCTAGACTGAGTAACAGGTACACATTATGGCACGTTTCAGAGTCCAGCTCCTGCCCTATCATCTAGATAGGGGAACACAGCTGGTACTCTCTGGCTCCCTCCCTACGAAGAACTGCTGTATAGAGGAGAGGGCTGTTGTATTACCCAAAGGTGGGACTAAGAAATCACCCAAGGGCTAGAAAGAGTACAGTTCTCTTCAGAATAGGTGTAGCTTTAAAAGCCATGGCAAGTAGGTGTTATTATAATTCAGTTCAAGGGATACCAGCAAGTTGCCAGCTCATACAGACCTGAAGCAGATAAGCAACTCAGCCTGGCACTGGCCAGGTAGGATCTTTGGGTGTTTTCTGCAAAAGATCTGCCCAAAGCAGCATATTTGTGGAAGTTATCAGAATGACCCTTGACAAAAATTCAGGTTAATCCACTTTGTCAGACAGAAGGTCACAATTCTGTATGTCATCAGCCTTAAAGGAAGGAGAAGTCTCCTTTACATAAATCAGTTTGAATAAGAGTTAGGTGGGTGGCTGGCTGGGCGCTAAGGACATCCTGAAGAAGGGACTAGAAGCAATGGTTGTGACAGCATTGTTCTTGACATTGTGACAGCAAGTTCTTGAAATTTTAGTTTTGCAATTTTAGTTGCAAACATTTTAGTTCAGTTAACATTTTTAAAAGTCACAACAATGCTTCTGCTCAGGCATTATACCATAGATCTCTGATGGATTCTTCAATTTCTGTTTTTATAAAGCAAACACAAATTTCATCTAAGTTTACACTTAGTGTCTTCTTCAAAGAGAAATCCTTTGTGTAACCACCCAAAACACAGCTGCAAATGCCTCACATACACAAAAATGGAATCTGATAAAGAAAAAAAACAGATAGCTCGTCTGTGATTTTAGAAGATGGAATGAGAACAATACCATAATTTATGTTTTAATACCTACTAACATTGCTATAATTAATAGTATTCTGTGGCTTCTATTTGCAACATTTGCTGGCAAATTATTTGTTTACTTCTTGATATAGCTAACGTATTTGGCATATGCACTGCAGTGAAAGATACTTTTGTTTCATAAAGGCTTAGATGCATCTAGCAGAACAATCAACTAGGTATCACAACTGTACATTGACAACTTCTGCAGAAAAACAGATGCACAGTTGTAGCTGATTTATTCTTTCTGCAGAAATCACCCTGGCAGAAACCTGTTTTGCCAGTGTCATGATGTGTGGTTTTTAATAGTGTAACTGAAATACAACAAACCCCTTTTAAACAATAAGAAGAAAAACAGCAACAACAACAGCAATTTTTATTTTTATTTTTTACTGTGAGAGTGATTATGCACAGGCACCTGCTGCCCAGAGAAGTTGTCAAGTCTCCATCACTGGAAATATTCAAAGCCCAACTGGTCATGGCCCTAAGCAACCTGCGCTAGGTGACCCTGCTCTGAGCAGAGAGTTTGGACTGGAGATTCTCCAGAGATGGCTCCCAGCCTCAGCTACTCTGTGATGCTAAATGGTAGCAGTTTCTGTACAGTCACAAAGGGGTTGCTTCTTTTTAGATAGTTCCATGGATTTCCCCACTTGTCAGACTCAATAACATCAGTCATCTCTCTGTTTTTGTTATAGCTGAAGCTTGCCAGAAATAAGAGGCGCAATTCAGACATGATTTCTACCTTTCCACCAGAGTAGGCTGAAACAAAGGTGAGCTTTAACGCTATTGCGTATGGATGCTGAGACAGAGATAACAGGATGCACCTTCTTTAAGGAGAAATTGTTTACAGTCTTTCATTTTAACAGTTCCTCATTTTAACGTTTAAGACCCTCCATCCTTTGAATGCAAAAATCTTTCAGGTAAGTTAGAAATAAGGAGCAAACATGCATTAGACATAGTAGCCATAATGGAGACTTGTTTCATGCCTAAAACTTGACCTCATCCTAATCTGGTATTCTACAAAGGGGCGAAAGACAAAGGAGAGGGATAAGATGTGGTAGGATAAACTTAACTCATGTGTCAAATGTGTTCATTAAACCAGTGAAAGAGAATATGATAAACTGTGAAGGTTAATTACTAATGAGAAATAAACATTTAAAAAAGGGTGGGGGAGGGGAAGAAAGGAGAACTCTGGCAGTCGTAATGATTGAATGCAGCACGCTTAGGGGACTATCACCACACATCTGCTTTGTGACAAGTACAGTAAAATTAGTTATGGATCATCAAAGAGATTCCTAGCACTTAACAAAATGAGGCTGAAAGTGCTTTTTTCCCCAGGTTCAGACATCTGGGAAAACATTAATCAAACATACAGATTCAGTGGGAGGAAAAATTTGGAAAACATCGATGTTGAAAGAGACTGAGTGGGTAATATTGGCAGAAAATTAGATGTGAACCTGCAGTGCAGTATCACAGAAAAATGAGCCATTTTTGAATTTTAATTTCTTTTTCTTGTGTTTTTTTATTGTTGTTGTTATGGTTTTTTTTTGTTTTGTTTTGTTTTTGTTTTGTTAATCTGCACAGAAAGAACTGTCATACCTTTATTCAGGAAGGAA
Organism: Alectura lathami; assembly: GCA_013399715.1. NCBI lineage: Eukaryota > Metazoa > Chordata > Aves > Galliformes > Megapodiidae > Alectura > Alectura lathami. The sequence goes on from VXAV01003969.1 coordinate 372,250, forward strand.
CAACAGTCTCTTTTTTCTTTGAGACTTGAGAAATGGAAAATGGCTGAACCTTCAAGATGCTCGGTGTTTCCTGCTGAATGCCTTCAGGTCCCTCTGTTGAGGAAAGGTGCTGGCCGTTTGAAGACCATGTGTGGGGCTGGACATCCCCTTACCAGACTGCTGCAGAGCAGCCGGAAGGGAATTTAAAGAAATGCAACGCTAGTGATTGCTGAGGGGCCTGACTTAGGAGAAAAGATTAAAAGTACTCTGATTACATCTGTGGAATGTGATGAGATCTTCCTATCAAGCAGGTGAAAAAAAAAAAAAAAAAAAAAAGAAAGAAATTTTGTGATATTAGCTGCTAGATAAGAGCTCATTCTTCATTCGGGGAAGCTTGTTGGCTCTGCTTTCTCTAGTGCGTAGAGGCAATCTCTTGGGAAGAGCTCAGCTTTCATCTAATTTTCTTTTAGCCTATCTTGAACACTTCTTTTTAACCTGATTCAAGTTGACATGTTAGAGTCATGTTTTTTTTTATCCTTGTGTTCAATTTATTATTATTTCTAGTGGGTAGGTGATGATCTCAAACAACAAACAAGTACAAGTACAGAATAATGGGAGAAAAGTTACAGTGCAAAGGGGGATAAAGAAGAGAAAAGGAGTGATCTCTGAAATGAACAGTTGGCTTTGAATATCAGCTGAAAAAGCTTCTCCCAGACCTGCCTACGTGAGCTGTTTGGTTTGCATAAAAGCCTGAACCCCCGCTTACAGTTGCATATTCAGTGTTGCACTGTATCTATCTCACTGAGTTTGCTTCCTCCTTCCTACCCACTCTGCTCTATTTTGTGTGTGTGTAGGCGATAAGCATTGTGAAAGCTTTTTCTTTTTTGTGCACTGTGAACCTTACGTCTGTGCAACTGCAATTCTGGGACCAAATTCACATATAGTCATTCCTAGGGCTGCTCCTTTGCAGAGTCTGCTACCTTTTCAGACTGCTTTGAATAAAAAGTGCCTAGTTGCATTGCTGGTTTTTGCCTATACGTGTCAGATTAGGGGATGGGGGTGGGGGGGATTGTGTTTGACATTTTGCTGTCTGCTGGCTTCTGCTCTGCAATTCAGAGCTTAGAGTCAGACCAGCTTTTGCAGTGCTTTAGGCTTTGTTCATTATTATGCAAGTTTATCAATATCACAGCAGCCTGATTAGCAAAAGAACAAGATACACTGCTTGCTGGTAAGCCATACCTATTAGCTTTAGTGAAATAAATAGCAGTGTTCTCACCTCCACAATTCTATTAATAGAGATGCCAGAACTTTTATCCTGGCATCTCTCTCCTGCCTTTTCCTAAATAATAAAAATAATGAAAAAGGGCAGTTTAACTATTGTCTAAGCTACTGCAGGATGATAGAAGGTTTTGGAAGCTGAGGGCAGATGAGACTGTGCTGTAAGTAGGGTACCAGCTGCTGGGCAGTACCTGTCCTTCTCATGTAATTATGTGGCACTGTTTGTACAGATAAAAGGATGCAAAAGTGAGCAGACAGATGGAGAGAAACTATTTCTCAAAAATCACATTTTCTCTGGACACTGGATCGGAGATGACTTTTCTATCTTATATGGAAAAATCATAGTGGTGGCCATTGTTATTATTTAAAATTCATTTAAATTAGATTTAGATAAAATTTTTGGGTCTGATGCCTTCATTTTTTGTGCAGCATTTTCTTGTGTATTTCATGAACATCTAGTAGATTATTTCTTAAAGAGTTCACAGACTATTTTGTGAAAATTTCAAGGGTATTGAACAAAGACCTTTTAAAGTGGGGAAAAACTGCTTTCATTGTGTGCAGAGTGGTTATGTTCCTACTGTTATCCCATTTTATTCTAAACTTTGTCTACTGAGCCATGAAAAACCTGAAGTATGAGAAGTGTACTTTTCCTTTATGTAGCTAGTATTATGCGACTCATAAAAAACATCTCAGATGAATAAAGCAAATCTTTATTTTTGCAAAATACAGGTAAAAGATATAACTATTTAACTACTGTTTCAAGAAACTGTGCAAAATTACAGATGTTGCAATCAATGTGCTGTTCAGTATCAATGGGTAGAAATAAAACTAGGTTACCTACAAGCCCGTGCCTTGCATCCCTTCACCCTGCAACTCCACATTCACACTAACCCCATACCTCCTTCTGCTGTCACCCCTCCCACACACACTACATCTCAGCAATGTCCCTGGGTGTTCCCTAGATTCCTTACATGCTGTATTCTTACTTCTCTGTGTCCCAAGTTTTCCCAACTGCAACAATCCCAACAATTTCCCAACAATCCCTCCCCTCTATGCACTCTTAAAAAGCACTGCATGCAACCAAGGTTTTGGAGATGTGTGTGGGGCAGCCCCAGCCAGCCAGGGCCGGGTCCCTTGGCTGCTGGGAGAGCCCAAAGGAGAGGCTGTGGGCTGAGAAATCCCTGCCTCTCCTTCGGCACATTTCTCTCTTCCACTCAGTCACACATTTGCTCAAAACTTCTTAAAGCACCATATACTTGAAAACTGACGTACTTTGTCAAATGAGGCTGAAACTCTTCCATCAGTTCAAAAGGTACTCGAGGACAGAGAGACATATAGATACACAGAGAGGTTTCTTGTATAAGCTTCATTTCTGATGGAAACCACCCAAGTTTGCTGTAAGAAATAAATAGTGAGGTGCAACTGTTTGAGACGATTAATTCACAGAAACACTGAGAGAAAAGCTTGCAGCCTTTAAGCTACATGTTGCCGTAAATTTTTCTCCTACTACTCCCCGCCTTGCAGTTGTTGCACAGTGAAATCCATTTCATACCTCCTGAGGACAGGCACAAAGTACACCGTGGCAGCAACAGTGTTTTGAAACAACTGCTCAGAGCATGAAGAGCTAACGATGTCCTCAGCCTACAGTCTCACTGCTCACTGTGGCTATGCATTTCGTACGCAGAGCTGATTTACGTCTGCTCTGCTAAGTCTTATCCTGGGAAAAAAATAGCCTCAAAAATATGTTTCTGCTACAGAAATTCTGCCCTTTGTAATTGAGGAGGAAAAAGCCTGTAAAATATGCTATCGCACTCTATGATGTAGCACTTCAAAATGTACTTCATTATATACTATGAAAGCTGGAACTTAAAAACCCATTGATTAAAATGAGAGCACTGCTGTATCCAATTAATTAGGATATAGTAGTTAACACTATTCTTAGTTTGCACTGCACACAGTTAGTGCACTTCTATTAATAGTGCTTTTTGGTCCGGGGAGTGATAGGACAGTGTTAATCATTTTGGTTTTTATTTTTTGCATCAAAAGGCAGGAGGTGGCAGTCACCATTTTGAGAGTGCTCTGGGAAGAGAGCCTTTCCTAACAGGAGAATCCAAAGAAGAGTAGTGGAAGGAAAAAAATGTGTCAGAAGAAGACAAAGGGAGAACAGGTAGGAATGGATTGCTGATAGTGAAGAGTACTACAGTCTCAAAAGTTATTTCTTTTTAGTGATGTATCTAGTGTGCAACAGGGAAAATAGCTGTCTTTCTGTAGGTTTAGGGGAAGGAGTTATCAGCATTGGGAAGAGAAGCAGTTTGTGCAAATATATACAAATGCCTGCTGGATAGTCAGATTGGGAGCAGGGAATTTTAAATGTACACAACAAGCAGTGAGTCTGAATAGCTTTTCTCTGCCACAGTCACTGCATTCAGCACAAGGGGAAAGGTTAAAAATTCAGATGGCTAAAGACTCCAGCAGATACATGGAAGAAGCATGTCCTAGAAATGTACCAAAATGTACCATATTGGTTGTATCTAATAGGAGCAAAAGGAAAGTTAAAGTTCAGAAAATTTCAAGAAAAAAAAAAATCAAGCACCCAGATCACATTACTGGTGTTAACAAGCTGCAAGGTTTATACCAGGGACATAAAAAGGATCATGCTGACACTCTGCTGCATTTCAGAATGGCAGGAGACCCCAGCTCTGACCCACTGGCAAATCATGCGAAGCAGTACGGACCTTCGTCTCTCCACTGCCAGAAGATGTCCCACTAAAGGCAGATGATGGTTTTGTGCCATAGTGTGGTTATATTAATTAGAGTAGCGCCAATGTGACCTCCAGGTTGCATTTGCCACCAGCCAAGTTCTTGCCCCAGGTGCTCGCCCCTATTTAACCAAGCAGCAGCAGTCGATGGGGAGAGGCAGGGGCAGGAGTGGGCACTGCCCCTCAAGAGCGCTTGGCAGCTCTCCAGGGTAGCGCAGTCCAGCTGCACCCAGTAGATTTTAGCATGCTTTCGCTTAATGCACTCTGAATCCACTACTGTTTCGAAAGGAGCACGGAATGCATTGTATCGCAGCAGTTAATGTGTGGTAAGGTTTTTGTGTGTGAATGCAGGTCACCCTAACGTGTAGAAATGAAGCTTATAGTGGATGTGAACAAAGTCTCTGCTCCCCCATATAAACAAGTTCTTAATCTCTCTAGGCTCTACCTGGGAAAGGAATTAGGATGCTGATCCTCAATTTTGTCAGTCTCCTCTGCCTCATCTCTTGGTGTTTATAGAAGCACTGATTTGGCTACATAAGTTTTGACATTATTCTCACAAACTGCCCACAGAATGAAGTCAGCGTCTAATTGAAGTCTGTGTTTGCATGCTTCACAGTCTTTAAAATATTCAGGTGGAATGTCAGACAAGGTTAATTAAGGACTCAGTTGATGGCGATGTTGTTGTAGTTTGAACTTGGAGAAATCCCACATTAATTCTTGGAGGATTCTGTAAAATCTGTTTTTCCTCTTTAGGTTTTATCTTTGCATAGTAAATTAGTTTGTAACTGAACAGATTTGTAGTTTAAATTCAAACTGATTTGCAGTGCACTGACATCTGTAATATTCTAATGTATTATAGAAATTCCATGAAACAGGATGATAAAATTGCATTAAATTTTCTCCAGATTCTACAACACATAAGTCTGTGTTATAGATATTGTTGGCTGTTATGATTTGGGGGATTTTTATTCTCTATATGCAGGAAATTATTTCTCAAGTTTGGCTGAGATCAGCTTTGTTGTTGTTCTAGGCTGTTGCTTCACTCTGACTGGAGCTGTATGGTTACCTTTGGAAAAGTGATAGTAAGAGCAGTTTTTGGCCTACCAATGTTGTTTAGAGATCTCTATTTTCCCTTCTGTTTTTCAGCATACGGCTCATCTCTATGAGAAAAAGCATAAGTACACATATGAAACACAAAATGCAGAAAATATACTGATAGCACTATAAATTATGTGAAAGGCATTTTTGTTAAAGAATTAGAGCAACTGTTTGGACTTTGTCAAGACATGTAAACACAATCTTTGTTCCTCAAATGTTACGTGATCTTTTTTTCCTAGGGATATCTTGGCATCCATCATTCTATCACAACAAGCTCATGCCCTGGTTAAACACTAGCATTTATTGTCTGTTGGCAAGGCTTACCATGTTTGTGCTGGATATATTTGCACATATTCCACAACAAAGGTATTCAGTGGGACAGTAATAAATTTGAATTCCTTAGCCATTACCAAACATTTTTAAACTAAAAATACAGTGATTTCAAGAAATATGTGTAGCAGCTTTTAGATCAAATCCTGATGAGATTTGAAAGCCTAGTACAAAAGACAGTTTAACAAGTGCTTTAAAAAATAACAACCAAGAACATTATGTAGGTACTCCTTGCACCATTTAAAATTTCCCTGAAACAATCCTTCATCAACTGATTTATATTGGAAAAGAAACTGAATGTTTGCTTCCTAGCACATCATACTCTGTTTGTATAGAACTAAACAGGAGTTTGGATTCATCTGTGATATTCCTGCACTGAATCATTAGAGAGTTTTTAAAAAATCTGTATTTCAGGCAAAATGCTACATAGATTTCTTATTTTAAGTGTTATGTCTGATCTTCAAGAAAACAAAGAAAGTTAGGTATTTTCCTCCATGTGGAGTCAATGGCCATATTTTCTAAGAGTCTCCTGTAGGTGAATATTTGAAAAGGTGAATTCCATGCCCATTTTTGTATCAATTCAAGAACTGACATTCATATTCACATCAATTTTATACAGTATGACTTTGTTTTACTCTGCTGGACTATTCAGCAAAGCTCCTCCATTCCTCCATTCCTCCTTTCCTTCCTTTCTCCCTCTCTCCCTGCCGGCCTTTCAGTTTTACTCCTGTACTTGAGTCATGCACAGAAAAGTGACACAAATTTTATTGTACAATAATCAAGTAACCTTTCTCCTGTTGCACAGCCATTACTTTTGTTTCGGTGCAGAGGATACAGGATACTCATTAACCAGTATGCAAAGTTACGATGGGAGGAAATACTGAACATCTCAAACAATTACCGTGTACCATAAATTCTACGGTAATGTTTGCCTTTGAAATATGTTGTGGAAAGTTTTTTATGTCTTAATTTTTTAGTTTCATATCATCCTAGGCTATTGCTGTTGCATCAACACACGAAAAATTACACCATGTTCCTGCACGGTCATGGGTCAATTGGAGAAAACAACATGCATAAAGAAGTATTCATATTTCTTTTCAAAATATCAGATTAGTTTAACCTCCCAGAAAAAGCTCATATGCTATTCTGAGTAGTGCTGAATACTGGAATGACTCAGCAGTGCAGGGAGGAACACAGTATTCCTAGGTAAGAAAGTCATGAAAGTCAACAGTTTGACGAGTAGCCTATTTTTGCATTTTTCTTAAGAAAGGGCTAAAGGTCAGAATCCTTTGATACACGTTGTATAAACTCAATGTCAAGTAAAGGCATTGAATATCTTATATGTCTTCCTCATTCTTTGTTTAAAAAACATCCAGCTGAGCTTCCTAATTAAAAA
>VXAV01003969.1:384440-398629 GCA_013399715.1 Alectura lathami
TCATATTTATTTAGTTCTTTTAATCTTCCTCATAGGTAAATCCCTTCAGCCCCTTAATTATTTTGTTGCTCTTTTCTTAATTCTCTCTGTTTTCAAATGTTTTTTTGTGGTCATATTGAATGCAATATCCCAGTTCTTGTTATTTGGAACCACAGAAAAACCAACAGGGGCTGCTGCATTTCTGCTGCAATGTGANAGGTCAAGACAATCTCTGTTTTTAAAATTCTGCCCTGAAGTTATCTCTCATGTTGCTGTCAGCAGGGAAGATGTTTCTTCTTCTAAAACCTTAACCCTGATAGTTTCCCCATCTAAAGATGCTGTAACTTGAGCCTTCTTCTACATTGGGGAATGACTTCACTTATACTTCTCCCTCTTTCTGTGCTCCTTTATTATCCTTTGCCCTGTGTGTTTCAGAGGAGATCTGTAAGGATGGAAGAACTGACAGAGTAAGGATAAAATGGTAGTTGACTACCATAGCAGGAAAAAGCTTCTTCTCCTGGGTATAACATCCCACAGATTAGTAGCCCAGGATGGGGAAAATGTTCAGGGAGACACTGTGAAGAAAAATGCAAGATGACTAAAGTGAGGAAACAAAGTAGTATGGAGATAACTTGGCAGGGCAAGCAGATAAAGGAAACAAAAACAGGCAAATGTAGCATGTGTTCTCTTCTTGGCCAGCCGCAGCAACAGCCTGCTTTTGGTACTGTGCTGATTGCAGTGAGAGTTTGTTTTGACTGCTCCTTGTCAGCTTTGACATCTCTGCTTACAGTGAAACACTTTGTTTTTTCTCAGCCCTTAGTTCAATGTAGTCGAAGGATGGACCTTCCAAGCAGACTTTTAACTTTCTTTCCTGACAGGGCCACTGTCCTCACCACAACGTCCCCCAGATGGTAAGTTCCATCTCTTAAATGTCTTGGGCAGTCATCTTGTTAGAAGTGCTTTCTAAAAACACGTTGCAGAAAAGCTGAGTGATTTATGGTAACCTGGCTGATGCCCTGGGTTAGAAAGAATCAACTGTCGCCTAGTCTCTTGAGACCATACCTGATTAAATGGAACACAGACATTGCCCAGGAAGCCCTAGATTCAAAGAACATGTACCAGTTGTGTCAGTGTCCAAACTAAGCACTTCGTAATGTTTGCTTTACCATTTTTCAATATTTTGTTTCCTCTTGTAAATCATTTCAATTAACAGTGCTGTACAGAAATGCAAAAAGTAAATGTAAAGATCTGCACACATAAAGTTTTGTGTGCATATGTACATATACGTGCATTCATATGTAAATTTTTCATTACAGGCTTGAGCTTCTACTTAAAACAAGGGCAAATCCTTTATTTTTCTTTAGTTGTTTGTTGTTGTTGTTTCCCTTTTAACAGTTGGTATGTCATTTTTTCATTCTTAAAATAAAGTAAGAGTAACTTGCAGAGGTATGTCCATTTTTAGCAGCAGTGTTCCAGCTTTTTAAGGGTATTTAGACAACCAATTGCTAACTTGGCAGACAAGAGGTTGTATCTCCATTTATCTTTATAATGTGCTTTTTTAATATGACATTTGTCATGATATTTGTTAAAATAATGTAAAATACGTTTTTTTTTTTTCAAACATATATATAACTGCCAAATATCTCCCTTGTATAACTACATCTGAGTGATAAGTCGTATTGCTACTCTTTGAAGTCTTTCTGCGGGAAGAAATTGACCCTGTGAAATCTATTTCAAACAATGAAAGAACAAATATGAATAGGGAATTATTCATTGTTACAAGCCAATATTTTCCAGACTACCCATCAATTTTGTGCACATCCAGTCATACATGAAAGAGTGCCAGTGTGCATATTTGGATGAATAATCAGTACCTGAAGCAGACAGGACTCATGGAAGCCATTACCTGCATGTGAAAGTCTGGAGAGCTCTCATTGAAACAACCTTCTGTGGCTGCACATGAGCATGAACTGCCAAGGCACAAAGGCAAGGTGAGTAAGGATCTGTGAGACCACAGTGTCTTACAGTGTGAGCTTGGCAGTGGTTATCCAGTTACCTAGGAGCATTCCCCTTATTTTTTTTTCCTGAAGGAAGACATAGAGTGGCTTGGTTTTGGTTTTGATTTTGTGTGTGTGTGTGTGTTCCAGGAACCTTAATAAAGTCGAAAGTCCTGAGGTAAATTCAGATGACAGAAACTGAAAGCTTTTGCCTTTCAATGACTTATCAAATATATCAGGCAACTAGCATAACACAGAAAGAAGAGTGTTTATGCAGCATTCTTCCCAACCGACACCATTTTTTTCATCCTGTTTCTCCTCCAACTTTAAAAAGCTTTGAGGCTTTTTTGGGAAAAGTGATGCAAAATATATAGACACTAAACTCCAGCCTCTGACTCTTTTAATTTTTAACTTTGTTTTGGTGGCTCATAAAATGAAGGCTATTGGCTCTTGGATTATGTAAACTGACATGGTACATTTTGTTTCATTTTCTTTACAGTGCACGCATCATCTTATCCATAATGTATTGATTTCAGGTGGCTGAAGCTGTCTGCACAGCCCTGGCTGATTTTATGAATTTTTAGCCTCCGTTCTGCCTCAAACACAAGGGGTAACTGTTATTTGTAACAGAAAGTGTGTGGTGCCAGAGATATGCAAGTGTCTGTGGTAGAGTGGCTTACATCAACTGACCAAGCTTACGTCTTAAAGCACAGTAGAGTGTATGGGAAAACATGAGGAAGTCACTGCACTTGAGTCATTTCTCTGGGGTAAATTTCCTTCAAAGCCTTCTTTTCACCACTGCAGTCCAAACACTGCTTACTTTCTCCTTTACACACATCTGTATCTAGAAGGTGTACCCATACATGTGCCTATGTACATGTCTGCCTAGCACTTGTTCGGTGCAGAACCACTGAAGATGCTATTTCAGGGATGCATCACACCCTGAGCTCGTTCTTAGTAGATCTGGCAAACATGCCTTGAAAACATCAAGCTCACTGAGCACAGCTACCCAGCATAGCTACAGAAACCCTGAGCATCTCAGTGAACGGCTGTGTCAGAGCCAAAGCCAAGACATGACATATCTGAGAGACATGGGCATGTAGGAGAGCCCTTGTACAGCTAAACATCTGTAAGGCCTGGGAAAACCTGTTATGTCTTCCGCATGAGCCAGGCAAAAATTTCTCTGACAAAGGGCTGTTTCAAGGAAATCTACAAAAGACGTGGATTTTTTTGGCATGGGAGCAGCCTACATGTTGCATGTGTTCCCAGGATGATGCTACAGCTGCACCTCCTCCCTCCCTCTTCCTATGCATTTGCTTAGAGAGAGGACTGTGCCTGGTGGGCATCATTGGCTCTCGCTCTGTGCTTAATGTCACCAACTTTATATATTTCTTGTGAATGCACTGGTGCATGCACTTCGGGCATTTCTCCATGTCAGTGATGGTGGGATGCCTGGGGGCTGTTCTTTCACAGGTCCCTTGTTCCACCTATACTTGTATGACACTTCTGTAATGGGCAAAGGGTGTGCACACTACAGCCTGGAAACAGCTTGCCATTTCTTTGAATAATTGTTTTAATCTTCTCCGAGCATCTTAATATCCTAGGTGCATTCAGGACAGGTCAGAGATTTTACTACCAAGCCATCATAAATACAATCTTGCCTGACTTACAGAAGTTTTAAGCGTTTGTGAAGCTTCATAATGTTTTTGAAGAGATTCTGTTACAAACAAAATGGACATCACTGCTGGCTAGATTTTATTCTCTTTAACCTGCAGTTGCTGCATTCTTGCCTTTGAGAGCTGACTGCGTTGACAATGCCTCCCTCTACTGGACAAATCCGGCGGTTACGAGATACACCAAGGATGGTTTTCTGACTGACCCAGATCTGTAGCACTGCAGAATAAAAATAGGTAGCTCATATTGGCCCTCACTGATGACTGGATTAGTAACATGATTATATATAAAGCTAGGTATCTATGGTTTTCTCTGTATCTCTGAGGTGTTTTTCTGTCCTTTATTGTCTTACACATTCTTTATGCAAAGCATGCAACATTTTTCAGCCCCTTAATTTATTACCCCTGTGCTATGCTTTTATTAAAGGACTTCTCAAAACCAGTGGGGTATAGATGAATAATATATCTCATACATTCATTAATACGCATATGTTTAAGAATTTTAGTAACATCATGTTGCAGCTGCTTCTTGTGCTCTTATTTTCAGGAAATAGTATTTGGACCAAGAAAGATTAGATCAGCCACTTTCTCAGACTTTCTAGCCCATGCACCCTACACCAGAGATCCCTGGAGATGTCATTACTGATATGATGAGACACCTTAGTTTAAGAGCTCATGGTCTCTGTAGAGCAAAGGGCTGGGAATTAACTATGCGTCTTATGCATAGTAGTGCAGAACAGCACCAATAAATCACTGTTCTTCTTAATGTTTGCTTTTAGATTTGTGGAATCTAGAGGAACTTGTGCCAGGCAAGAACTCACGGTTTTTATTTCCTGCTCTTTCTTGGTCTGATTCTGCTGAAATCCATTTTAACTCTGGAAAAGAAACATAAAACTTGCTCTTACATTTGAGCTGTTATGCTGATAGACTACCACCCAAGTATTTCTTTGAATAAGAATGTACTGCATGGGAAGGATAATCTATGTTTATAATGGGACAGGACTTCAATAATACCCTTTACCTCTTACTTTACCTCTCCAGTGAAATCATGAGTGGTTTGGCAGTGATCTCAGTGTGAGAATTGTCTTATTATTCAGTTTGCTTCTCCCACTACAGGAGTTTCTATTTTCTGTTTTAATGTACACACTGTGGTAAACCAGACATGCCAATGTTTAGTCTTGTTCTATGATTTGTGATTTGTTTGGATCGTACATGTTAAAAAACCCAACAATCATCTGATAGAAAAAGTAAGCTTTGTGCTAAGGTTACCACTAATATACAACAGCTCTCCTTGTGCTTAAAACACAGCTACAGTACGTTGAATTATTGTCCCTGTGCAGTTTTCATAGCTATTACTTGGTAGGTTGCCTCTTCAGTGTCAAATTAGAAGTCATTCGGCTAGAACTGTTGCAGAGATGCCTCTCGAGGTTTGTAGGCCCATAGACTTGAAGTATATTACATACTTTTCTGAACAGTTGTGCTTTCACGTGGGTCTACATTAGAACAGCATGAAATCTGCTGCTGGTTACTAAGTTTTTATCTCAACCTCGCTGGTGGGTTCATTTTATGCAGTGTCAGCAGCGTTGAGAGTCAAACTGTTTCAGGCAAACTTGAAAATCAAAAGAAAACTTGAACTCAACCTCCTCAATTCCTTCTAGTGTCTTTCTCTTTTTCCTTCCTTTCTTCAAGGGCAAATTTGCATTTAACTTTCTGATATTTTGTGAACAACAAATTGTGCTTCTTGTTTTTCAAGAGCCATTTTATTCTCCAGTTTTATACACTTATATCCATGTTGCAAACTGACTATGGGATACAAAAAGCAGGATGAGAAACAAGTATAGATTTCCTTCACCTTTTTGTTTTATATATTTGGGGCATGGAGGAAACAGAAAACAAATTTTCTGTTGTAAGGTGTTTGTTTAAATACTGCCTGCAGAAACCATAAAGCAAAGAACAGAGGACAGAAGGGCTGAAGGAAACATTTAAAAAACCAAGTACCTCACTTTGGTGAAGAGAAACTTTAGGAAATAAATGGTTAAAGATGATAAAAATGAGGCTTACATTAGGTGTGAGGATAGAGTTTATTTCCATACCATAGTAATTAAATTTTGGACTGGTTAGTGAAAGAGAGAAATATTATTGTCCTCATTTCACTGTTAAGGAACCTATTACTCCAATAACTGCAGTGAAGGTGGGGAGGGGTATCTAACCAGCTTAAGTTTGTGTAGAAACATAATAAAAGAGCTAGACACCAAATGAAGAAATGTGGGATTCAAAAAAATAATGCTAAATTTTCTTTTCTTTAAATACTCCCTCTGTCTTGTTTTCTATAAGGATCTTCTGCTGTTATTAATTTTGTTTTGTCTCATACCTTTTCTTTAAAGAGCTGCTCTTTTTATAAATCATACCAGCAGATATTAATATCATAGTTTGTTTTTTTACCTGATGTTAAATGGGTCTTTTTATTCAGATTATGCATTTTCTTGAAAATTATCATTATGTCTTCTTACAAACAAGAGGCGTTTGAGTAGGGTTAAAGACGAAGCTGTGTATGGGATTAAATCAGAGAAAAGTTGCAATATTCCCACAAGATATCTTAGAAAGAAAATAACTGATGATATTAAACAGAATTATATGAAAAACAGAATTAATGTTTTTGTCTGCCATTATAAAAAAGGTAACATGCAGACAAATAATTTTTAATTCAAATAATAAAAATGAATATTTTACATATGTTCTATATTATAAAATCATAGAATGGTTTGGGTTGGAAGGGGCCTTAAAGACCATCTGGTTCCAACTCCCTGCCATGGGCAGGGACACCTCCTACCAGACCAGGCTGCTCAGAGCCCCATCCAGCCTGGCCTTGAACACTTCCAGGGAGGGGGCATCCACAGACTTTCTGGGCAACCTGTGCCAGTGTCTCACCATCCTCACGGGAAAGAATTTCTTCCTAACACCTTGCCTAAATCTCTCCCCTTCCAGTATATGGCCATTACCCCTTGAGCTGTCGCTACATGCCCTCCTGAACAGTCTCTCCCCAGCTCTCCTGTAGGCCCCCTTCAGGTCCTGGAAGGCCAGTAACAGGTCCCCCCGGAGCCTTCTCTTCTCCGGGCTGAACAACCCCAACTCTCTCAGCCTGCCTTTGTAGGGGAGGTGCTCCAGCCCTCTGATCATCTTCGTGGCACCCCTCTGGACCCCTTCCAACAGCTCAATGTCCTTCTTGTGTTGGGGACCCCACGACTGGACACAGTGCATTAGGTGGGGTCTCACGAGAGCAGAGTAGAGGGGCAGAATCACCTCCCTCTCCCTGCTGGTCACGCTTCTCTTGATGCAGCCCAGGATGCAGTTAATTATATTCTACAACATATTTTAATGTAGAGTCTCTAGGGAACCTCTTGGAGTTTCATATTCAAAATAAAAACTGTGACTGAAAATCTATGTAGAAATGAAAATACTTTGATCATGCTTATTAAAAGAGATATCATGAATCTGCATTGGTCCTTACACAGTTTAATTCTTTTGTCTTTGTGTAAGAAGATGAACCACCACAAACCTCAGTCTGAGCCTTCTTTTTCTGTCCTGGAGAAAATATGAAAAATTTCCCTTAATCAGAGCTTGTTTTTGCAAAGCAGGACAGATAACTTGGTTCAGAATGACTAAGCATCCACTAAAATATATTCACTATATGTTTGGCGTAATATCTTCCATATGAAAGCAGAACAGATTACAGTAGTCAGCAGAATCTCATTATAACCCATCTTCTATTAACAGGACAGATATACATGCAACACATTTCTTTCATTTGTCAGATGTGAAAGTATATAAAAGCAGCACCTGCTCTAACTCCTTTCCCTATACATCCGTATCCATACCCACATGCACACGTGCATGCATTTTACTTCAAAGCAGATTTTCCTGTAGCTCTGACCATGTTTATCCTTACATATATGGCAATGCACAGGTTTCATTCACTTGCTGGAAAATTTTTTGTATTGTAAGCTTCTATCCATAGTAAGGATAGCATTGTTGTGTTGTCTAGAGGGCAGACATAATGAATGAGTGCTGAATGGTGATGGAGGATGATGGGCCCATCCTTTGAGAGGCTCCCTTCACAGTCACCCACACACAGTATTATATGCAGAAAAGAGCATGTCTGTGGACCAGCATTGATGTCAACAAAGCTCAAAATGTTGGGTATGGAAAGTTAAGGATTTCCTCAACCCCCCAACACAGGCTAAGCAAGGATAACAGTAGATTGGGGATTCTTTCCAAAAGGCTCTCCCAAAGCCTCACTATGATAACCTGGCTGGAGCTGCAGCTCTGAAAGCTGTCTGGAAGAAATTTCATACATCATATGTGATGTGTTGGCCCAGATGTTGGAAGCTATACCATGCATCCCATGCAGGCTTCCCAGCAGGGGATTCTTGCTTACATGGAAAGATGCTGGGCAGAGTCTGTTGTAAGATTAATGAGGGCAATGGATGGCTCAACAGAAATGACAATGAGAAATATGGACTACTCTCTAGGACTTTCCTGTCTGCAGAGTGTTATACAAAACCCTCAGCTATATGAGAAAACAAATAAATTCTTTCTAGACCATTTTATTTTCAAAGATTAACTCGAGATCAGAGACTTGCTTCATGGTGTGCTGATGCTTCTGTATTTGCAATATATTTATTGGAACAGATTTTTAAGGACTAAATTGTCAAAAATGTTCAGTAGTTTTATGAAATCTAATCGTTTTGTACAGATTACAGTACCCTTGTATTTGAAATAGATTTTTAAATTTCAGTTGCTGAAACTTCATCTTTAGTTGTTCCTTGATTGTTTGTAGATGTTACAAATGCCTTTGGATCCAGGCAGAGTGATAATGACTTTGAGCATATAAGTGGACTTGCAGCTGGATTCTCAGAAGAGCTTTCTACGCTGGGTAATAGCTCCCATATTGAAATGTGTTCATCTAAGAGATATTTTGGTGGCAGTAAAGGGAACATAGATTTGCCTGCAGAGTGGATATGAGAAATAGGAACAGGTAGGGAGAATCTAATTTCTCATGGAAGCAATGGCAAAAATCAAAACCCATTATTTTCATCACTAATTTTAGGCCAGGCTCTGCAACTTTTACTGAAGGTACCTATTATCTTATTTCCAGGGCAATTCCTTTTTTTACAGTAGGTAATGTAGAAACGTGGAAAATGGTCTTTTCCAGGGTAAACTACTGCTTAATGGAAGTGTCAGAACCGTCTAAGCTTTATTGATTCAAACTCTTTGTTCTTTATATGACGTAACTATCCTAACCAGAAATAGCTAAAGTGCTGAAAAGCAGTATACTGTATTTGCAAAAAGAACAGCATGAAAGGATCTGTGCTCCAGAGGTGTTTTGTTTTCTTTATTGTTGCTGCGAAGTTGAAAGCCCATCTGTCCTCCTTATCATGCTAAATTCATTCAGGAGTCACTTAACTGAAGTACTCTTAACCCAGGGCATTTGCAAACTATTACATCTACAGAGAGAACAGTTATTAAAATAAACATCTCATTATCAATATCCTAATGCAGTACCATTGTGAGCAATCAATGAGGTCTGTGGCAATCATGGGAATTATACAATATAGTTGAGCTATTTGTAATAAAATTGCTAGTTTTGTTAGAAAGTTGCTGACTTTCCCAGTTAAATATATTTTTTCTTTTTTTCATACTGCTTGCTGACATCACTGCATTTTTAACACACTCAGTTTTTCTATTTGTTAAAACACAACTTTAGAGTAGAAATCTATTAAACAGAGCTCAGGTTTTTGAAAGAAAAAAATTATCATGGAGCTGCACTACAGAATCAAGTTGCATTTCTTAAGCTTTGAAACCAACACTTCGAGTAAGAATTTTATGCTATCCTCCAAAAGAAAATAGCATCATAGCATCTGAAAAGATATGAGATTCTTTTTTTTTTTTTTTTTTTTTTTTTTTCCCTAACATGAAAACTGGTAAGGGAAAGTAAAAAGGNTGTGTTGCTTCCACCCCATACTAACCATCTGTTGAGCCCCTTTTGCCTCAGTCTCTTGGTCAGCCATGCAGTAAAGTGGGTTTGAATCCCCTGCACACCCATTACAGAGAACATGTGAGAATTAAGCTAATGCTGAAGCCTCAGCTCTGAGAAGACAAGTATGGGAGTAAGAAGTTTCCAGCAGATACGATGAAGGCATACAAATGCCTTTGCTTTGGAAACATCTGCACCCCTCTCTGTTTGACCCTGATTCTCCACTGAGGTTCATGAGCATACAGAAGGCCGGGCAGAAAGCTGTCAGGGGCTGCACCTCATCTGCCTCAGTGCCAAGAGTTCCAGCCTAGCCTGAACTGTGGATGAAGACGGTATAAGAGAACTGTGCTGATTTAACTCTAAACTGAATGAAAGAGCACCCATGTTCTCTTTGGCAATTTCACATATGAGGGCAATGGTCTCTAGCGGGTGAATGCTGACAATCATCTGGAGCTAGTAAAGTTATTACCTGCATCCTAAAAAAGGTGTCTGCTCCCTCGCTCACTGGAAAGCAAATGGATATGTATGCAACCGTGATTTTGTCCACGAGTCTGGCTGACAATACTGAACATGGACGTACCGAGTATCTTCAGTTTACGACTAATTTTTTTTTGTCTCTCCGTAAGATGTTCCAGCAATTATTTGGACTCTCAGAGTCAGATTGCCATTAGTAATGTTCAGGTCTATAACACAACATCTCAGTTGTGGGTTCATCAATATCAGTAGATTTGAACGACCATCAAAAGGTTTGGAGTAGGTGTTGTAGTTTAACTATGTACCTTACTTTTAAAATCTTTTTTAAGAATGCAATAGACTGGTCCCCTTCCCTGTGGTACAGAATTTGTGACGATGTGTACTTTTTCAAGAACAACACATTAGGATCCATACAAGTCACTAGTGTGAAAATTCAAGGAACTGTGTTTAGAGAGCCTGCTCTGTGTCAAGAAAAAACTTGAGAGTAGCAGTTAAAATTTGCTTATTTAACAAGCAGAGTTTGCAGATGAACTGGCTCCTAGCTGTGCTGTAGTGGGCAAGCCATTCCGCTGACTGACAATGCTGAGCTGAAAGGGATATCTTGCAATTCAGGTGGGAAGCGGTTGCTCTCTGCAGGTCAGTAGTCCTTCCGAACAGAGGACGTGGGGGCATGGTGTGTCTGTGGGACGAGGGTTGGAGGCATAATATGACCACAACTGGTATAAAATAAAATTTATACCTAGATCCATGTTCCCACACGTGGAGGTTCTTCGCCTGACCTGAGAGCTATATCAGGACAAACTACATGAAGTCCTGCAGGAGATGCTGTTGCATCTTTGTTACACATAGGAGTGATAATCTTGCCACCAAGATGATTAAGGGAGTGGAGCATCTCCCTTATGAGGAAAGGCTGAGGGAGCTGGGTCTCTTCAGCTTAGAGAAGAGGAGACTGAGGGGTGACCTAATTAATGTTTATAAATACGTAAAGGGTGGGTGTCAGGAGGATGGAGCCAGGCTCTTCGCTGTGACATCCAGTGACAGGACAAGGGGCAATGGGTGCAAGCTGGAGCATAGGAGGTTCCGCTTAAATATGCGGAGAAATTTCTTCACAGTGAGGGTGACAGAGCACTGGAACTGGCTGCCCAGAGAGGTGGCGGAGTCTCCCTCCCTGGGGACATTCAAAACTCGCCTGGATGCGTTCCTGTGCAATCTGCTCTAGGTGTTCCTGCTTCAGCAGGGGGATTGGACTAGATGATCTTTCGAGGTCCCTTCCAATCTCTAACATTCTGTGATTCTGTGATAATGGAGGAAGGTTCTTGCTAGCTATATTTCCACATTTCAGAAACTATACTTCTGTATTTCTTCTTACTGAAATATGCAGAAATGACAGAAGGAGGGAGACATGAGAAAAGCATTTACATCTGACACAGCAGAAGGAGATACAGAGGGAGGGTGAAGCGGGGTGGTGGTGTTGTCTGGTTTATGGCACCTCTGTGCCATCTGAATGGTACAGAAGGCTAAAAACCAGCTTGAGCATCCATGTCACTGTCAGCACCTCTACGACAATGACAATTCACAAATGCTTGGAAGAACAAGCAACATTTCAAGTTTCTGGAGGTTATATAAAAGAAATACTTAATTCATTTAAGAAAGAGTATGCAGAGAAATATTGAAGTTAAAAAAGGCATAATGTATTTTCAATGTGAGGGAGCACAGCAACACAGTGAGCAACCTTAACTAGACTGTTTCCAAACTTCTGACTGTCTAACCATGCAGCCTAAGTGCTCTGTTAACATATTTGTCATGCACAGAGTATTATATAGGCATATATAATCCTATGTGTCTGGCTAGATACAGAGACCTTATTTTTATTGGAATTTTATCCTTACTCTTCTCTCTGCTTCTCTTTTCACAGTTTTTCCTAGGCAGAATGTGAAAATAATACTTCAAAATTTTAGCTGCACTTTTGAACTCATGATGTTTGAAGGCAATTTTTTCTCATCACAACCTGAAACTGATATGTTGTTACACAGGAAATGTTGCACATCTCAAAAATCTACACTTATAGAAGATGCAGTATGTATCCTGTCAAAGATGTGGGATGCATATGAAAAAGGTATCTGGGTTACTTGGTTCATTGGAAATTACCACTGCAGCTCTCTTCTCTTTCTCCATTTTTTGCTTTCACAAATACCAAAATTCTCTCTTAAAAATATTTTGAATTCATACTCTGTCCTGTAAATCATACTGTTCATTTTAAATGCAGGTTTGTCTGTAAAAACTATATTATGTATTTTGGTTCTTATAAATTTATCTACTTATAAAAGTAGATAAAAATATTAAAATAAAGAAAATCTAAGCTCAGTTGCATAATTAACTCTAAGACTTCAGACCCAATTATTAAAACACTTCATTGAACTCTCAGATCAAATCCTGAGTGTCCAAGGGAAGCCAATGACACTGGGCTTCTCTAACTCTTAGATTCCATCTCACAGGTTTAGACACCCAAATCTACCCTCTGAAGATGGGCAGTTACAAAGACATATGATTTTGGGGTGGAAGTGGAAGGACAGAAGTCTTGTAGAGCAGTGAGAGCAGTGTCTCGAATTCATGGACGTTAAGGGAAATTGCAAAACTGTTCTGGAAGCAAGACACAGAAGCCTTGGCTTCTATTCTTGTCTTGGCTGTTTTTGCCACTTCAGAGCATGACTGAGTGCAAGACAGGCTGCACTAGGGACCTTTCTGGTGAAATCCCAAGTATCCTTAGCTTTTCAGATGCCAGGGAAGATAAGCAAGGGTTTTTGAGTTGTGTTCTTAGATTTAAGTATCTAGATTTCACAGAAAACCTGCCTTGGATATCTAACTGCCTTGGCAGAATTAATTTGTTATCCCAGAGATTTTCTTCATTACTTGTTTGTGTATTTCTTACGTACATACACATATGCACACATGTTAAGTCTGTAATTGCTTCCATGTTGTGTACCAGTTGCAATTTTGGCATAAATGAGATTAAGCTCCTCTGCACTTTCTCTTTACTCCTAGAATTTCGTAAATTCTCGAAAATTTTTTTTGTGATGCAGGAAAATATCCAACGTTGTCTCTCTCTCCAGTAATAACCCATCTGTCAAATCTATCATACTTGATTATATGTAGATCTAAATTAGTTCATATAAGAATGTAAAGGAGTTTCTTGCTCCCTTTGGTATGCAATAACCTAGATGTCAAAAGAGACAAGCTTTACACTTTACAGAGGAGAACAGATAATCCCAAATACATGGGTCTATACAACCACTTGGAAGACTGTGGGCAGCTGAAGAAAAAACTTTTCACCTCTTAAGCTGATCAGACACAAAGAATTGTTTGGTTAGCTGATCAGCCATTCTTTGAAAAGACCTATGTGCTTAATGCAACAGCTCAATATGCAACATTAATTTTGATTAACAAATTGCTTGTGGACCTATGGCTCTATCATATTGTTACGTTGGCTGAGGCTAGGAATTTATCTGAAGGAAATAAATTTGAAGCAATTCAGACACAGGTAAATAGCCTGTTATTATCTATGAATCATTATCATTATGGCCACTTCTGAAAAATCATGTGTTTCCCACGGTTCATTAAATCTGTTTTACTCCCCAGATAAATAGGCTACTTTGGGATGTCAGCTGTGAAGACTGAAACAACCTCAGGCAGAATGATTCATTCCACTAAGAAAGCTGGCAATCAGCAACATGAAAGACCTTCCAGAAATCATCTTATACAAAATTCATTGTTTTATTAATTCATAGTATTAAATGTATTTAGCAACTAACTAGTTGCAGGATTTCATCAAAACGTGCATTCATAAACAAAAAGAAGGCATTAACTTTTCTTTAACAACCTTACCTTTGATCTTTTAGAAAAATGTTAACATTCTCAAAATGGAAATTTTCTATGTTGGCAGGTCTGTATGGTGAGTTGGCAGAAAATGTTATCAAAATGGCCAGCATGACGCTTCTACCAAGACTTAGCTTGTGAGTTGTTACTCACAAAGAA
>VXAV01003969.1:401926-430740 GCA_013399715.1 Alectura lathami
AAAAAAAAAAAAAAAAAAGCAAAGCAAACCAGCCATGAAGCACTAATCAGTCAGAGAAATTGCTGGCACAGCTAACCCAACTAAACCAAGGATGCAGGCAGGTCAAGCAAAGTTCAGATGGAGCAAGCCCTGACATCTCTCAAGCTCGCTGCAAAACTTATGGCCTCTTACCAGTAGTGAAAAGAGTGCATTACAGATTAACAAGATCACAGCAGGTTCTTATATAATAACTTTTCACCTTTCTTAGAGCTATGAAGCAGACTTATCTTCTTTAGGCTTTACTGTAAAACATGAGTTTCAGGACTCTGTAATTTTCTACTTAAGTACCTTGCTTTCTTTTTTTGATCTACAGTAAAATTTTATATCACAGTGATAACAAAATAGTTATATAACATCACAACTGTAGGTTACTGAATTTCATCATAAAGGACAAGGTATATTTTGTGGCTCTCACAGTGCTTCATGCTCATTTAGCCTCTAGCATTTTTAATTCTATTGTCTACCATGACTCAAAGCAAACCTAGAAGCTGTAACATATAGAGAAAAAAAAAAAAATCTAATAAGTGCAGAGACTTGTGTAAGCAAAGGCAACTACTGTTGGGACAGTTAGGTATGCATTTCTTTAAAAAGCATCACAAGCCCAACCTTGTCACTGGATTACCCAGCACACGTTCACTACCTTTAGATTTAATGAAATTTTGTAACTTATTTCCTAAGGAGTGGCATTTGGGATTATGGTATCTATATGAACACTGTATTTTTGCCTGTTTCACCTTCTTCCCAAAAAAGATTTTTGTACCATTTCACACCTTTTGTCCAATTCAACATAGGGATAAGACGTCACAGAAAATTATACATTTCTTACTGAATCTTAAGCTCAATAATCAGATACAAGAAAATCACATACACAACCAAGATGCAAGCCTGTACTGTCTGTATCTCAGTCTTCTTTCCTGGACTGCTGCTCACGGAAACATTTCAGTGGTTAGTTAGCAGCTGCTGAACAGTATTTAGCACTAGCCATTGCAACAACCTCACCCAAGTGAAAAAATAAAAAAATAAATATTTGCCAGACAAATGAGAATAAGTAAGGATAAGATAAGGGGGGTTAAGACACTTAGAAGTCCCTATCTTCAAGATTCTTGCCACAGCATTCCCAGCACAGGACCGCAATTCTCCTCTGGCTCTTCATGAATCAGCCCAGGGGATGCAGAAGAGCTGCTGCAATGTGTAACAGCTGGGGGCAGAACATCTGGAATGGACCCTTCTGCATTAGCATTTCCCTGCTGCAAACCTGCTCCTGTCACTGTGTCACACAGAAAATGTAACAGGGAAGTTGGAAAAGAAGAGACGAAGTAGTGCTCCTCAGCCATCTATATCAATGCAGTGACCGCTTTAGTATTCATACTGTGAGCTTTCTACAAATTTTACACTTGCTTCTACTATTAGTACATAACACAGGCATGGATACGGTTGTAAATAGCAAAACCATGAACGGGAATGGCAGTGGAGATTGATACCACTTAATCAGGTCAGATCACAAAGGACTAGCACTGAAAATGATGACGCTATCAAGAACACATTTTGTAGTAGGAATATCTTTATGGCTTTGCTGGTGTTACCAAAAACATGGCATTTTTGTGGTCCCCTACTACAAGCAAGACTTGTGAGATACAGATGTTTTCTCCTTGAAATATTACCAAAATTGTCTGAAGTTAATGTCTAGGAAAGACAGTACACAGGCATGACATAGTTGGTGGATTCACTGGTTTTAAGTAACCCTTCAGTTTACTTGTTTGTGTGGGGTTTTTTGTTTGTTTGTTTGTTTTTCGGTTACATCTAATTTCTGCTGACCTTGTAAACTATAAGTTTTCATTGAAAAATGTTACTCTTCTCTGTGCTAAATGCATAGACATCATGCTATCAAATACCTTGGAAGGAAGGAGCTATGTAAGTGCAAATAATGATAGTGAGGAAAATTGAAACTGTTGAAGTGATCAGAGTGAAAAAAATCAGTTATTATTCTGCTGCTGCTGTTTTACTTCAGCAAGCTCTAAACAACACAGACAGAGAGGAAAGACAATACCAGAAGGTGCTGTCTACATACTGAGAGCAGAAGCTTCTGTCCTGATGAATTTACAATCATGCATCTCATTTATTTCAATGAGATGTGAACTTTTAAGTTTGCATGGTCCATTAGGGCCTCAAGTGACCAAGGCATTTAAGCATGTGCTTAAATCCATCCCTATTCCAAAAATCAATTAAGCACATGCTTAATTTTATTGACGGATGATGCACTGAGGCATATAAAGCTGAACTGTCATTAAACTCAGATAATGTTCTCCTTCTTTTTCCCTCAAAATCAAAACAAAACAAATAAATAAACAAAAACAGGAAGTCATATGCAAGAGCTCATGTTAGCGCAAAACAAGGTTTTTCATTTTCCAAGAGCAAATATCAGGAACTGAAATAGTGGGGATTGGTTGTTAACCTATATGTGTTAACCTATCCAGTAAACTAATACATAGGGAGTTAGTAGGGTTAATCCACAAAGGCCAACTTTCATCTTGTGAGAGAGGGCAATCTGGAGTGGCAAAATAAGACTTCTGCCTCTTTCTTCATCAACTACAAAGGCAGATGAAGGAGATTAATGTACCTAGTGTTAAGCTAGCAGTCATTCAATACTTTTGTAAGTAGATCCAGATTTCAACAGTCTCCTGTAGAATACAGTATAAAAGCACAAAGTCATTTAGCTAATATTGCATTTCCTGTCCTGACTTGTGTGTTTTCACCTGCAACTTTTATTGTTCCATTAATAGTGCCCTAGATGCCTTTGTTTTGTTTTCTAAGCATTGCTATCATGAGACCAACCAAAGCTATAAAGCTATTTCATGCTGAGACACATATGATGCTTATCAATGTCAAAATTAAAGGTTTCTGAAGAAACTGTGCTGCAACCTTATTATTAGTTCACTAATTGTTCATCCAATTTGAACTTAGTGTGACATTTCATAATATATTCCATTTCGCCCTCTTTACCACCCTACGCAAGGCTGCTAAGTACTTTGAAAGCTTGAAGGAGGTCTTTCTGTTTCAGAGGGCAAAGTTGATACATAGACATTCTTAATAACATAGGTCTGAATTGGAGTAAAGTAGTTTGAAATTAAGCAGAGGTGTTTTTAAAAGGAGGTTTGTAGTGAACTGATTTTAGCAAAGCTATCACTGATATCTGAAAACACTGAAAGGAACCTCACAACACTACAGAATTTCAACAAGAATGCAAACACCACATCTTAATCCTGCAAGTCGTGGGAATGATGAGTCAAGTTTGGCTCATCCCTGAAGGACTCATTTTGACCCATAGACCCATATTAACTGCTTCATCTGGAGAACTCAGTTAAAACACCTTAGAAAAACAGAGTACGTATTTAGTACGCGAACTGACATAAAAATACCTGAAATTTTGTGCTAAGCTAGTACCACTCTATATGGCTGTTAGAGTGACTTCGGCCTGAGGCACATGCCAAGTGGTAGAACACAAAGATAAAGAGGCCAGCAATATATTCACAGATACTGAAATCATACTTCTGGAAAGAATGATGTGTCCCCTTCATAAATGTACACACTGGCAAAAGGTAATGATTTCTTTCAAAGCAGTAAAATGATGGGCTGTTTTTTTCAGGTGACAACCAGAATAAAAGGGACTTTCTAAAGTAGCATTTGTGCCTGAAACTCAGCACATTTGTTAGAGATGAGGGGAACATTCTTCCTTACCTCTTCCCTTGCTCTGCTTCATTGCTAACTTTCAGTCTTATACACAGGTTCCTTCCCCCAGTAACAAAGTAAATTGATGCGAACATACTTGACTCTCCTTATTAAGGCTGCATGTACTTGGCAGCAGAAGTTTGTGCTGGCAGCCGGTGGGACCACACTTGTACATTGCGGCAGAGAATTCCTCCCTGGGAACTGGGAGAGCTCTCACGCTTCCCCTTCTGCTATGTGCAAGATTTTACAGGTTTTGCAATGTAGCAATTCCTCTCAAGGAACTAGGAGAGATCTCATGTTTCCCTTTGCAGGAATGGGTTATTAAATATCTGCTGAGTCACAGAGAAAGCAAGTGTGCTGCAGAAGACATAGTGGGCCAAAACCAAAAATAACTTCCTTCACTTTCAAGTTTTATTCAATGTCTGCCTGTTGTAAAATGTATAAAGCACTGAAAAGGTCCTGGGAGCAACACTCTTTTTCCTCTCCGTTGGGCCACTGCCCGCACAGCAAGGCTATTGCGCAAAAAGTTTGTCCTTCTCCGCTGGCCATATTTTAAGAGAATGGCTGTTACCTCTGTGTTCTCAAAAACCCTACAGATCGACCCTCTTGCAAAGGCTGTTTGAAGAAAGGTTTTTTTCTCTGTCTCAGCTGATATGAACTTCGCTGTGAGCCATTATGGAATATAGCAGCCCTTCATATACCTCCAGGGACGTGAAAACGTTGCATACAGTGTTCAGACAACTCCAGAATTAGGACACTAGTCAGTGGGGGTGTCCCAGGATTGCAGCTGTGGTTTTGGATGTGGCTTTGGATCCGGTCCCTGAACCTGTAGGTAGGCAAGAATGCTCTCCTCGCTATTTCTTACTGCAGGAACCTTCAGCCTTTGCCACAGGTCTCAGCTTTCTTCTTTTCCTCTTTTATATGTATCCGAAAGTATCGTAAAAACATATACCTTCAATCTCCTATGAGTCATCAAAGAGCCTAAAACAACACTCCTGAGAGCCTGGGGACAGAATTGATTCTGTGCCACCATGAAATTTGACATTTTGCTAAGGTACCACATGAGTCAGTGTTTTACTGCAGATTTAATTATTTTGCTGCTATCAGATGTCCATGTGTATTTTAATTTTGTAAGGCCAGATCCTTAGTGAGACTGCATGAAGCTGCCTCTTGCTCTGCAGTTTTCTTACAGAAGAGAAATGTATTGATTGCGGCAGGGGAGGAGGACCAAAGCGATGTCATTTAGTCTACAAAAAAGCTGAAAGCATAGAAGGAAGGAATGGCCTTCTGCTAACCATATTTGCCTGTTGGTGAGAGAGATGATGTGATAGCATAAAGTATCCCTATACAAATCCTTTCTATAGGGATACAAGGCCTGACAAGAAGAAGCAAAATACTTCTTTGCATCTCCTATGCCTGCAAGAAAGTGAGAACAACAACAACAAAAAATCCTATGTAACCTTTCCCATTACCTTGTATGCCCATACCCTGATAACACTTATATTCTATTACCTCCATTTTTCTAATGTACTTCAGCTATATTCCTTTGATCTTTGTGGACTTTTCTTCTTTAGATGAATTTTTCCCCGAGTGATAAAAGATCCATGGTTTCTGAAAATATGGTTTCATGCATATAACTTGAGAACAGGTGTTAAATAATATTTATGACCTGAAATGACAAGTTTGATCCCGATAAAGATGTGAGTTGGAAGAATGACCTTAAAGATACCCCCAGGAACATTATGGGCTAGATATGCAGCCAGATAAGAGGTGTGTAGGAGCTCGGGCTTCTATTAAACTGCCCTGGTGTTCTCCACCTGTGGATCTGGTCCAAGATCAGGAAGGCAGAATTAGGGCAATAATTAGACACTCTGTTTTGTAATTAGACACTACAGATGAAGTAATAAAAAGCTTTCCAGACCATCACTTACTATATGATTTGGATTTTTTAATTTGGTATTAAAATCAGTTCCCTTTAAGTGACTAACTAGATAGTCACTATTGAGCTTGGGAAGCGTAGACAGACTGGGGTAACCAAAACAAATGGGGTTGAATTGATTTTCATGTTAATAGGAGAGTTCATTCTGCAGAGAAAGGGTTAATTTGTTTTCAGTGAGTTTATGAAGGGCGTGCTAGAGGCTAGCATGATAATTTATAGCTAAATCATATGTTTAAAATCAAGAGTGATTACACAAAAGCTAGGGACAGGTTTTGCAGTATTATGTAACAAAACTGTCAACAATTCTCTGTGTTCTTTCCTTTTCCCTCGAGCACAAGGATTTGAGAAACAAGCCAGAACGATATCACTGCTAGTTGTAGTCTTATTTTTTTTTCTGCAGAGCAGAGAGATTAACAAATGCAGAAACAGAGATGACTTTGTCCCACCCAGCTCTAATGATGCTCATTCGGATAGTCAGAAAGTACTTGTCAAATATGCGTGGCTTTTGTTGGGATTGACTTCTCCACGAGAGTGCTGTCTGCAAGTATGCTGCAAGTCTGCAAGTGCTGTCTGAATTTTAACCTGGTTCGCATACTAATTCTTGAGATTGGAAGCTTTTCAGAGATGTAAGCAAACCAATTTATGCCTGAGATGATAACTTGACATGCATAAATCCGTTATGAATATAAGCTGTTTTTTTTTTCCTGTTTCATTTTAAACTAGGAGAAACTGTGTTTATTTGGGCAACGGAGTATGAGATTTGCTAACATGTCTTTTGTACGTCTAGGTTTAGTAGTAGAAATTTTGTCTAACCATGTGTAGTTGAAATAACAGTGTTAACAGTGTTACTGGGTTAATAAGTGCTGAGATTAATTTGACTTGATGGAACTGTGTGTATGGTATAGCTACTTTGAAAGAGACATTCATACAGTTAGGAAATGTTTGCAATGCCTTTATCCTGGTGTGGGTGAGAAGCAGTGACAACAACTTGTCTGCCCTACTTTTAATGCTGTATTAGAGGCTTAAACAAACACGCAAGCCTAGACAAGCTCAACAAAAACCCAGCAAAGTTTGTTCATCAGAATTTTTGAAATAAAGAATGCTACCTCATAACCTAAAAGAATGGTGATTTTTGCTCCCCCTGCCATATTTTAGATGGTGGTAGAGCGAGAAGCCAAAACCAGATTGACATCTGAAAGACCACACTTTAAAATTCTATCCCTTTTTGTATGAGTGCCCAAATTTGTGGGTTTCTGAGGGAAAATCCCCAAGAAAATAAGAGATTCACTCAAAATATATAATTTAGTAATAACTGAAATAATTAATCATGCAATAATTTTAACCCTGTCTTTCTTGTTCCACCAAACTCTCTTAAAAAAACTCTGAAAACACCAGTTTGTCTTTTAAGCCAAATGAAAACCTTCTTCACTGTGAAAAGTGTTATGGTTGCAAAGTTAGCTCTGGTGTATAACAATTGATATTAATTATATTCATGTATAAATGAAATACATTTGAGTTTAAAGTAATTGTTCAAGCTCTATGTGGTTTTTACTATTTCATATCGCATTAGCTGTCACCTTAATTAGAGACATATTCAATATTATTTTTTTCAATGTAGTGCTGTTTTCCCTTTGGCCATAGTTACTTGGCACTTCAAGGCCTCAGTCCTATAAACATGAGCTGTCCCCACAGACTGAACAAGGATTTTTATATGTGGAAAGTTTATCAGTCAGAGAGGTCCTGGAAAGATCAAGACCTAAAACATCGCAGTCATTCAGAGGACTATGTCTGTCTGTGTTGCCTAGCTTATCCAAAAGGAAAACGATATGTAATGCACCTATGCCATCAGTGGGTTTTATTTTGGTTGGTCGTTAGCTAGGCAGAAGTGGGTCAGCAGAATGAGTGTGTGCAACAACGAAGATCTCAATCTGAACAGTGATGACAGCATATGATATGAAGAGCAATAGGCAGTACAACAAAGACACACTTGATTTGTCCAGCTTTACTAGGATATGATTGGCATTTAATCAGAAGAGAAACCACAGCAGATCAATAACAAGTGTTTGAATGTCAGGTTTCACTCACAGCTTATAGCTGAATCAAATTACTGGCAACTTGCATGACTGATACATCATTTTTGTCCAAATTGAGAGAGCTTGATACCCTTTTTATCGAGCCCTTGTGACTGATACCAAACTATCACTATTTTCACTGTGAAGGAGGTAGTAAAACTCTACACCTCATATAACAGAGGAATTTGAAACAACTTGTAACTAACAAGAAAACCAACAACCTCTACTTATTACTGCTGCAGAACTAAAAGATAGTTGCAGTAGCAGTATTTGAGCCAGCATAAAACACTGCAGAAGCAGGTTTTTCAAGGATATTTTTACATTTGTTATTAGTTTAGTTTTAGTGCAGCAATGCCCATGAGCTTCTGTCATGGACCAGAATAACAAAAAAACAGCCAAAAAAACCTACTTCTACAAAGTCCTAAATTGCACCAGACCATCCTATTTGTGGGCAAAATGACAAATCTGCACAAAACAGAGTTCCATTTTCAATACTGAGAGCAATTTTTTACTGCAAAGGAACTAGTAGTATTTCTGCAGGACTTTTTACAAAACTAGCTAGTAAAAACTAACTGCCTCTTGAGTAGTTGGTGCTATCCCCCAAACGAACCTTCATTTTTCTTAATACCAACAGCGAAGTTTTGCAGTTTGAGGCTGAACCTTGCAAAATCTCACAGATCGATTCCAGGATAGTGTCTGAACTACACAAAGCTGGAGGAGACAACAAAACCATGCTCAACCCCAATCAGCTCTTGACACTTCTGAAGATGTAAGGCGTGTTTCAGAAGACAATCTGAGGCTGGATTATACAGGGATGCTTCAGACCAAAGCACTTTATTAAGGTTCTCAATGCTCTTGAAGCAATGGGGAAAAAAAAGAGAGTACTCCTGCACATTATCAAAACCCTTGGCTGACATACAAAAGTGCATATAGGTATTTTCACAGTCTATAAAATTGGAGTTCAAATTGACCAAGAGATACATAAAACCTGTAATCCTCAGGATGCTATCTGCAGTAAAGATTATGTATTACAGATCGCAAACTATGTTAAAAAAAAATCTTGTTTGCTGTGGCAAAAGAATGGTTGCACCTTCCATAATTCCAAGCTCAGGTGCAGGCATGATAAAGTCTTAACAACATGCCATTAAATACACCTTTACAATATCCCTTCTGCCTCAGCTAGATATATCTGTGAATCTTCCCTTTGCGGTGGAGTTTAAATAAACTCCCTGGACAATTGAGAAGAATTAAAGTATGACCTGATAGTTTCTCAGATTGACAATGATATTGTCTGTCTGTTTGTGCTGTATCCAAGATAGTGTTCTCTGATCCAGGCTCAGAAAACAGATATTGATGGTTTTAGCTGATTAGCATCTGTATATCATTTGGCATTTTAGTCTCAAAACATATTTTACAAAATGTTGCAGCAGGTGGTTCCTAAGCTTATGCACACTAATGTTCGGTGATAATATTTCTTTGCATCACCTTGCTAATGCATAGAAATTTTTTTCTGTCTCGAGTATACAGCAATGTTTTTGACTTTGGCCAGTGGAGTGCAGCCTTTTGACTAAGACATGGCTTGCACCCCACATGGAGATATGAGAGGGTTGTCAGACCATCCTCCATCTTCCATTGCAGGACAGGACACCAGCTGCTAATTGGTAAAAATAGAGGTACTCTTACACTCCAAACATATTCAGTAACGTTGGGTAAGCATCTGGACAAGTGACAGGACAGGGGAAAATGCCTCTGTTATATGCTATAATGTACGGAGGTTCATATTATCCATGGTCACACTTACACCTGTCACACAACTAGAACTATCAAATTTTAGTCAAGCGCCTGATGCACTGCAGGTTTTGTGAGAATATAAAGGCATTGAGTGTCCCTCAGGGAAAAGGGACAGAGAAGAGTAGGACTACACTCGTGGTTTGTAGCATGCTTCCTGCCCTGAGATACCTGTAGGAATATGCCTGCTCCACATTGTTTATTTAATAAAACAGTACATTAGAACTTTAATTCATCTAAGCTTTCCATCAATAATTCCCTGGAATTCCTTTAAGCAGGATTTTATTGCCAAAATCAGAGTATATTGGTAACACGTGAAAAGAATAGTTAACTGTGATATATCTCACAAGATCATTAATGTTCAAGGCTTGTGGCTTGAACCAAACAAGTCTGAAGCAAACATAAAGGTTTTCTTGAATTTAACATCCACTGCTTATCATATTGTAAACAGACAGTCAAATCCCAAAAATGAGGAAGTGCAGCACTTTCCAGAATTAGGCATAGGATCTCTGTGCAAGAAGTAAAATTCACTCTGCCTGTGAAAATCTGTGGAGAAGAAAACCAGTGCAACCACCCTCAGAGGTTGTCCCTCCTCATCCCAGCCATGGAAAATAGACAGAAATTTCAGGAAGTAACACTCAGTCACAGCAGCTATTCAGTTCCCTCCAGCCCCCTGGGTGTAAGGGAATGAAAGATGTGGTCACTCAGTGACACATCTCCAGACTATCTCTGTAGGAGCTGAGTGCCATCAGGACAAAGAAGGATGGCCTCGGCACGAGTGGCCCAGGCCCTGCACTGACCACAGGGCAGCTGGGGAGTGATTTGGGCACCACTGACTCCCTGTACCATGCCAAGCCTCATCTCCAGACTTTCAGAGAGACCTGGGGCTAAGGGTGAAAGAGAAAGCAGCTGTGAAGGTTTGGCTCCTGGTTGTTTTCTGTTTATGACCAAGATGTCTTTTTCCAGCTTCAGGTCACACGGCATGAGCCTGACATGCCATGCAGCTGGCATCCACATGGAGAGCAGTGAAAACAGGATAAATTACCCAGGAAACGTGTGGCGGCATAACAAGGATGATGAAATACAATCGTGGTTGTGTAAGAATAGTATATGTTCTAAGAAGTATAACAATGAATTAAGGCTGCTACGAAAATACATAAAATTCTCCTTTTTCTTCATTTTCTTCTGTTTTCATTAAGTTGTACTGGCTTGGGAGCCATTCCTGTGCACACTTCCAAATTCCATAAAGTGATTTATGGACCACTGGAAATGATTTAAATACTCAGGCCCATGTTGCAACAAACTTCAAGCTGATGGCTAAACTATAACTTTGGAATCCAATTTAGATTGGCTACTTTAGCACAAAGCGACACTCATTTTTTTTATTGCAAATTGATAGAGGAGACATTCTCTGTTGTGAAACAAATTGTATTTTGTTTATCTAGCATTTAAATTGTCCAGTGCTAAAGCAATAAAATAAAAAAGGGAAAAAGGAAAAAAAAAAGAAAAAGGAAAGAAAAAAAGAACAGCAGTAACAAACAAGACAAATTCCAATTCAGCTTGATTTTTTCCTCCAGCATGGTGATTTCCAATCTTTTTTTCTTCTCCATTTTCAGACATCTCCTAGCCTTTCACTGCAAACTGCTCCCATTTTAATTCATCTTTCTTAGATCTGGCTGATTAAAATTGGAGACTGTATTGCAGATAAGGTCTCAGCAGTGCCCTATAAAATGGCATGAGCTCTCCCTCATCTCTACTGAAAATACCCTGTCAGAGACACTTTTTGATTGCCATTGCCTTTTTACAGCACTGGTGGCTCTCAGTTGTCCCATGGCCAATACACCCATATCCTTCTCAGTGTCAGTGATCCCTAGCTAACAAGCTCCCAGTATAAAGCAAAAATGTGATAATAGTCCCCAAGCCCAAGACCATTTATGCTCTATGCTATAAAATTTAATTCCACTTCTATTATTCTTTCCCCTGAGGTCATGCTCTTCTCCTCCCATGACAGCTTGATCCTCTTTACACTGGTGCCTCCTCATGGTGTCATCAGCAAATTTCATTTGCATCCTTTGTGCTACTTTGTGTGAATTGTATTACTTTTCAAGCCAACATCACTAAAATAAGCATTAACTAAAACCAGTCATACTGTATATTTCATTGAGGTGGAAAAGCCCATGAAGCTACAGTGAACCCAGGTTTAGACACACAGCTGGAAAAGTGCTCAGTCAAATACAGAGAGGTCTGCAAGGACCCCCACTGCCATTACAGCTCAACCCACATCAAGGACCACGACACAAAACTCAGTTGAGGCACACGCCTACCAGGTTGTGCACCAAGCGTGGACTTGCCAGGCAGGAGGCACAGCATCCAGAACAGCCATAGGACCTGGCTGCTGCCACTGGGGCAACCGTGGGCCTCCACACTGTGCGAGGGCTGCTGAGCCACCCAGTTCAACCTCACCACTGCTGGGGTCTCCGAGGCAGCATCGTTCCCATCAGGATAGGCCAGCCCACAGCAGCCACAGGGGTATGGGGAGCAATCAGAGACAGAAATAAAGGCATGGTGTAGGCCTTTCAGGTGGTGAATGCGACAGACATCGCAAAGTTTCGTTTTGATAATCTTCAACTTGTCTTGCCACCAGCTTTTAATGCTGTCATGAAGGTGTCACATCTTTGTCCTCCAACTCTCTCCCTGGTCATACAATACACACAATTGTATTTGAAGGAAGCCCAAGTAAGTGATACACTGTGGCCTTTACTTTTATTCTCAGTACCCCATGAAGCTTTTCTGAAAAGAACTGTTATAAAGATTTTTCAAAGAAATTGGGGTCACCTGCTGCAGTGAACTGAACATAATTGGGAAGTACTGTAGGTATCCTCTGTTTGGAAATGCGTTGCATGTGGATGATGGCTAGCTCAGTTTTGTATGAGTTTCTGGCTTCGCATGCTATTTTTAAGAGCTGTAAATGGAGCAGGTTCTGCCTTCTCCCACCACCATCCTCTCCTCTCACTCACTGATTTTTCTTCTTGAATTAAATTGGGTACGAATACTGCAACAAATAATATTCTATCCACACCACAAGAAGATAGGCCCAGACAGAAGTTCAGGCACTTAGAACATGTAGCTTCTTTACAAGATAAGATCAGCAGCGTGGCTTTTTCTGTCACAGGGTTTGCCTTTAAAAATTGTAGTCAACAGCTTAGTGTGTTTATCGTCCTCTGAGAGGGATACACTCACTACAGCCTGTGAAGAGAGATTGCTGTGATAAAAGATCACCTTCATGTTTATCAGAACCTTTTAATTGCCCACAGCATGTGACTCTTGAAGATCTAAACTGTGGCCCTTACAGGCATTTGCATTAAGAAAAAAAGATGCTGCTATCCTTTGAAAAGATGCTCTCAGAGCATCTCCTTCAGCCCAGATTTAAAGGAGAAACAGAGAGCTGTCTGGCTTTGGCAGCTTCCTTCAAACATAGGTGAGAGGAGTTAGAAAGCAAATATCCCTTTCCTGCTGTCTGTTGCTTTTGCACTACAGAAATCAACAGAGCAGCCCTGGCTGCTTCGTTTGCTGTTCTTGAATCAGGATACTGCATGCAGGATGCCTGACCCAGAACTGATCACTGAAGCTGACAATTAGCAGCTAATAATAACTTGCTAATTTGCTCCAAGCTCAAGCTTTTTTGACTTGTTGCAGACACTGACTTATATAGGGCCAGACACCAGCTGGAAATGGGATGCTCCAAGCCCCAAAAGTAAATGCACTATTTTTGCTTCTTCATGCAGCAAAAAGCAGAGCACAAGAGAACCTCGTGCTCAAAGTGCAGAGAGTAAGTCAGGGCCCCTCTCTTGAGCAACATATTCAACGTTCCCTGAATTCCTGTCACTTCATCTTCTTTCTGTCACAGATCTCAGGACCATTTCCCCATTTGGACCAAGCAGTGAAGGAAAATATACAGGGTCTTACTGTCTGTTTCATGCAAGAGAAGAATTTGATGTTGACGTCAGATAATTCATACTTCACTGTACTCCCTCACAAGAATATGCAAAATCTCTCTTTTTACTCCTTTATGAGGAATTCAAAAATATACACTCATCCCATTGCTTTCAGAATCATATCTCCTTTCCAAAAACGCATGCCATGGATTTTCGTTAGGCTGGACTTACCAGGACCACGTTACCTGAAATAGTTGGGTTGTGCTGGAACTACAGTACTGAAATGAGTGTCTGTTGTTCTGACCAGCTGGTTTCCAACTGGAGACATCTTTATACCAAGCAAAGATAAAGGCTATTCTCTGAGGTCTAGGAACAGCAATTCGTTCAGCTGTCTGTTTTCAGGAGCTCTGGAACTGAACTTCCTGCAGCCAATCTGAAAAACTAGGATTTTTCCCAATACTTTGACCCAACCTGCAACAATGTGTTGTGTGCGTTTGCTCAAAGCCACACAGTAAGGGAAGGGTAATCCCTGGCTCTGCATCATGACTCTGCATCATGTTGCAGCCAGCTTGCAAGACACACTCTTAGTAATTTTACTGCCTATTCTGTTTCTTCCAAAATTTAAATTGCTTCTAACTAACAAGGAGATAATTCTGTATCTAATCCACTTATTTGCTATTTTCCTGAGAAGTAGGTGGACAATTCCACATAAAGGTTTTGCCGAAATCCAATGCCAATCATTGTTGAAGTGTTCTCAGGAAAAAACTATTCCTTTGCTTCTTCTGACATAAGCTGTATGTAGACACCATCTATCTCCCCTTCAGTAGTTTGCATCCTCTATTAATACAGTCAAAATACAGGTGAAAAAAGAGCATATGGAGGTTTATACTTGCAAGGTTAATCTAACTAACAGAAGTATCATAAGGACGTCTTCTTCAGGAAAAGCAGATTTTTCCTCATGGTGTAGAATACAAAAATGTCTGGATAACAAGTGTTATGAATCCAGCAATAACATAACTCCCCTGATAATGACAGTGTTTTGAATATTTTTGATTTGAATAACTCTGCCTGAATTACCAATATCTATGTTGTTGCTTGGTAACTATTTTATGATACCAGGAGACTAGAAAACACTTTTTCAAAACTAAGTTCCAATTCTGATATTATTAAGTCTTGTATTTTAGTGGTTTCTTTCTGTCTTTTGTGTTACTGTCCAGCTACATTCTTGTAAATGTTCTTATGTGGCATGAACATTTTTTTTCCTTCTTTCATTGACTACATTAGAGAACATTCCAAGTGAGTTTACAAGTAAATATTTTACACTCTCTCCTTGGAAACAGGTTGATGCTGTATGAAGAGACAGTGAAGCAGTAAAGTGAGAATGCAGGTGATCTCAGACACCAGCTGCATAATTCAAGATATGTTTAATGATGTAAGTAGAAACTAATCTTAAATTATTAGTGGGCAGAAATTAAATTACAACATAAAGTAGAAAAGCAACAGATAATAAAGAGTTACATAATGCAGAGATTGATAAATTTAGATATTAGTTACACTTCCTTGTATAAATTTTGCTGGTGGAGCAATGCTAGCATTCAGGTATTTTCCAAAAGCTACATTGTGTGGTCATGAAGATAAAGGAATATAAAAATAATAGTAGTAATAACAATAATAAATGTAACACTAGTGATAGGATCATAATATAGGGATAAAATACCACTGTTCTACTAAATTTCTTGTTAAAATTTAACTCAGACTATAAAAAGGATAATTAAAAAGAGCAAGGAACAAAATCCAACTATTGTGCTATAGTTTTAAAATTGTATCAGGTTATTCCCTTACGTGTTGCAAATTTCTTTCACAAAGCCATCTGTTTCCAATTTTATGGGTATTAACAAGTCGATTTCTGCCTTATATGCTAGCATCTACTGCACTACGGAAGGCAGTAGGATGCTTGTAAGTACCATAGATTTGTTGAGTTTCGTGCACTTCTATGACTAAAGAAAAGTAGTAGTTGTGTGAGACGGCCCCTGAGATCTCCCTTTACTCTCTGGTAATGCCAGATTGCACAGGAAGCTGCCCATGGGTTGGTGTTCAAAAATGAAATTCCCACTTCCCCAAACAAATGTGCAGTGACTTTCTGAAACATGACTGGTTTTCACAAGTAACCACCGTTTGTTAAATTTTTTACAAGTTTTCTTTTGATTGAAGGCATGAGAAGTACAGTTCAGGATTATAAAGGTAGAAGAAGATCAGAAGAAAGCATATAGTATTTATTTAACAGCTACCTGTAGCAGTAAAATTTTAGCTGATAAGTGGGGGACTGATTACATTATTTCTATTCCAGCTAACTGTTGGAAAGAAAGATAGAGCCTTAAAATCACTTCAGAACATGCTTTTCCTGACTTTGAGAGCAACAAGAAAGTCTGTAAGGTAGATAATGGAGGAGTTCTGATTCCCATAAAAGTCCACAGCCTCTGAGCTCACTTTCTAAAGAAGCCCTTCTCCATTTATGGCACAATTTGATGGAGCCTGGGAGTTGCAATAGTTGCAAGTTTGTAAAAAGTAGAAATTGGACAATGTCTATAGCAAAAGCAACTGTCTAAATTTTCCTGTATCTCTTCAGATGAAAACCGTCAACTCCAAATTAAAATACATAAATAAATAATAATAAAAAATAGATATTTTGTTTTGCAGCACTGGTCTTAACATGGACCCAGGACACAATTGTGCCTTAGGTGCTACCTTCCTAGGAGTTTTGTGTAGTCTTCAACATTTGAAATCTGAAAAAACTGGTTAGTCAACTCATAGAATCAAACAATTATCTAGGCTGGAAAAGATCTTCAGGATCAACAAGTCGAACAATCAGTCTGACCTTCCAAGTCCCATTACTAAGCCATGTGCCTTAGTGCTATATCCACATCTCTTGAATACCTCCAGGGATGGGGACTCTGCCACCTCCCTGGGCAGCCTGTAGCGATGCCTGACCACTCTCTCCATGAATAAATTCTTCCCAATGCCCAATCTAAACCTCCCTTGGTGCAAGTTGTGATCTGTCTGGAAGTTTCTCTCATCACTAAATTTCTAATATTATTAGTTAAAATTCAGTAATAATTGTACTAACAGTCTTCTCCTTTTTGTTCAAACAGTGGAATTTTTAAAATCAAGGCCAGACACCCAGGTGTCTGTAAGATGTGCTGGGCTCCAAGAACAAACGAGTGAGTACATTTTTGCTCTGTGCTGCAGAAAATGTGAAACACAATGTGTTTAATGTTCTCCTGCAAGACTTGATTTGTGGAATCTATCGCATTTGTTTCATCTTACATAACCACAGATCTACTTAACATCACACAACACCAGACATAATGGGAGCACATTCACCACTCCACTCCCACCCATCTCACCCAGAAATATAACATTCGTGATTCCTAAAATTACTGTGGTGGTGGTGAATTCAATCACATGGCAAACTGCTGAGACAAAGGAGGATGTGGTATTCATGGTATTATCATCTTTA
Source organism: Alectura lathami (assembly GCA_013399715.1). Classification (NCBI taxonomy): domain Eukaryota; kingdom Metazoa; phylum Chordata; class Aves; order Galliformes; family Megapodiidae; genus Alectura; species Alectura lathami. The sequence continues at coordinate 418,943 of VXAV01003969.1, forward strand.
AATATTTAAAAATTATGAACTCCACACCAAGAGAAAATGGTGTTATGGTTTAGAAATCTAGCATTTTGAAAGAGAATGATTGGCTTTATTCGTGTTTTTTGGTTTTTTTTTTTGTTTGTTTGTTTTGTTTTTGTTTTTGTTTTTTGGAGAGGGTCAGGGGGAACTGAACTTCTAGGGGTCACATCAAAAATTTGTCAAAACTGTGAACCTCTCCTGAGATCGTATGACTCAGTTTGGTGGATCTTTACAAACAGCAGTATCCTGGAGTAGGCAATGCTGCTGACAAATTCAAAAACAGATTCTCTTCTTGCTGAGGGGAGAAAGGGCAGGTTGTTGGGGAGTTTTTGGGGAGTCATTTCATAACTGTGAACTCAAAACTCCTCCTAATTCCAGGAATTTATCATTTCAAGGCACCAAACGGATGCTAAACCAGAAATTACTTCTACTGTCACTTCGATGATCTTTTACAATTAGACATTTTCCTCATGTGTTTTGACGATTTTGATCACTAATGTTGCAACTATTTATTTCTGTCCTTTTGTTACAGTTAAGGCTAAAATAATACGTGGAGGAAAAATGCACTCAGAAAATACAGATTCTAGTTTTATTTCTACACCTACACTGCAAAATATAGCATACAATAAATCTGCAATTGAATCTGAATTTGTGACTTATGTGGGCCATTAATACTTAATATATGCAGTACCTGGACTTTTGCAGGTTTGTCCATATCCTATTCTAATGTCATATAAACAGGATCCAGATAACTTCTGACATCTCTGGAGCAGAAAACTGCTATGTATACAAAACTCAAACTGTGCTGAAGATGAGAAATGATGGCAGAAATAAGTGTTAGAGCCCTTTGATCCCCCCTTCCTCTATGCAGCAGTAAATATATTCAGAAAGGCAGCACTGTAGATTTATAAATGTTAGCACTCTGAGTGAAGTCAAACTAATTTACTCTATAAACTTCTCTGACATTATGAAAACTTTACAAAGAGATCTTTGCACGTGAAATATTAAAATACCATAGTTTTAACGTATAAAAAACACTCACTAGACATTTAAGTACCTTTCTGTATATCTTCTGTGTTTAGAAGTTTTAAAAAATAAGTGAGAAAACCATAAAGCTGGCCAAATAAGTGATGGCTCTTGAAGTTTAGGAGTAACGCTAACATAAAGTAAAATGGCATGAATCCATTTTTCATAGATCTAAGCTCAAACAGTAAATCCAAGCAGCAAGAGAGAACTATCGGAGTAAGAGCTTTCTTTGAATGAATTGGTTGTGATGAGAGAGCCAATGATGCTACAGGAAATTTCTAACACTATGCAGAAGGATTTTGCACACATCTTTTGTGAGGCTGCCTTCATCTCTCAGCGGATAGGATAAGGCATCATTTGTCTAGGGAGAAAGCTGAACTCATGCCAGTTCAGGACTCAACTACTTGTAAATCTGAGCTTGGCTGAATAGGACGTATGGATATCTCATAGCAAGCACTGGACTGGACTGTTTTCAGGATGCCACACTGCTCCAGCCTGGAAAGTATGAACTCAGCACAACTGCCTGCAAAACCATACCAGCCTATGCAGTAATACCAACTACAGTTGCATTTCCAGACATTTTCCTCTGCTTATGCTCCATGATGAGATCTGGAACAAACGAAAGATCACAGAAGAATACAAAGCCTGGAGACTGACGAGTTCTTTATCACACCTGATCAAAAGTTCAGGTCAAGAATGGGAAATAATTGTGGGTGGAAGAGTACTTTTCCTCTGGATGTGAAGCTCTCTTTCCTGCGTAGGTACCATAGGCTAGGAAAACCTTGACACCTTAATTAGTTCAGAATAGTGCTCTAGATCTCTTCAGCTGCAACAGACTTTTGTTCTACTCTCTGCAGTAGTTTTCCACAGTTTTTTCAACACAGTCCTACATCCTGGCTCTCATCTGAGTGCATGCTTCAGTGGCTATCTGACTCTGAGGTAAAGGTTAACCATGACATCTACATTTTTCTAGCATTTGGCTGGGGGACCTGACCTCTCCTGGGTACTGACCAGGTGATGATTCTCACCATTATTCAATTGTAAGGGTAGGAAGCTAGAGCAATCTTAAACAGTAATGTCTATCTACTTTATAGAGCAGGTCACAAATGCAGCTATACTGATCTCAGCAGTCAAGTTAGACTGCCGAGAGCTAGCTCAGATAATTTTCTTCACAGCACCATCTAGTGCTATTTATGCAAGCCACAGTTAACTTTGACCTTGCCTTCTCTCACATAAATACACAATCATATACATGTTTTAAAATAAATTCAAAATAAACATGAGTATTTTCAAAAATAATGTACTTGAATGAATACTGGTGGGTTTTTTTCCGCCAGAGTAGTGAGAGAAAAACAATCACAGCAACAGATGTGTAGTGACTTACTGCACTCAAGAAACAATGCTGATTAAGACATTACAAGAACCTGAGCAAAGCAGGATAAAAAGAATAATATCTATGTTTAGAAGTGTTTTGTCTGGACTAAGAGAGTGCCTGTGGTTAGGCATGGGTTTTCTAAGATGGGCTTCCTTGCCCTCAGTATGTCTTGTCCACTTTTTCTAACCCTAACCCAAACCCTTTTACTTGACATTGCTAAAACCTGTTTAATTCCACTAAATAATAAATGAAGATAAATAGCATCTTTGTCGCTAGCTCAACAAACACCAATTACAGTGGAAGATCTCACAAGTAAACATTCCCTGAATCTCCATGATGATCGTTGCCAGGAGAGAAAAACAGACCCCACAGTTTGGTTCTGGTAAAAATTTAAATTAAAAAAAAAATAAAAATAAAAAATAAAGAAAAAGAAAGAAACATACAAAGAAAGCATGAAATGAAGGCAAAGGAAGGCAAGAGAAGGCAACGGAAGGGAAACATAACCAAACAAGTTAAATGCTTCTTGGATTTTTTTTTTTAATGCTGATTATAAATACTTAAAATTTCCCAGTCATCATGAAAATTAGCAGCATACATGAGAGGAAGCTATGCTAGTAACCAGAGGCTGCTTAGGGATTTTTCACTAGATCAGCTTGTATTATTGCAATTTATTCTTACGCAACATTCTGGAGCTCACAGTGGGAACCAACAGCCATCTAGACCTTGCAGTATCTACTTATTAAATATGTACCATTACTAGATTTCTTACTGAGTCCTTATTCACGTGATTTTTTAAAGCTAAGTATACGTGAAGTCTTTTCAAATAAAACAGTTTATATAGTGAATAGCAAAAAGTAATTTTCTATGCTCATAATTCGTACTGTCAAGTGTTCTCACAACCACCTATACATTAGCTATAAATGTTATTCTTTTCTCTTGTCTGGGATGTTAAATGGAAAAAAAAAAAACGGGTAGGATGATGAGCCATTTGGCAATCAGCTGATCAAACCAGAAACACGGAGAATAGAAGAGAATACCAGAACACTACATAGTGATCAATATAGATGTACGAGTATACCCCCTCCACAAAATAACACCTAGTCTAATCTCATACCCGTTGATTATAACTTTGTAATTTGACCTCAACAGTTCGTAAATTTTCTGGATGTTAACCTTAAAAGTAATTCTGGCAGTTTGTACTTTTAAAATAATGATTTGTTGAACTTTATACGGAAAGGTACATGTTTTAAGTAGCTTTTGTTTAAAAATCCCAGTGTATGCGCAATGCAAACTAGCGTCCACTAGTGAAGCCACAAATGGAATTGGGTAATACACTGATATGAGCAGCAAACAGCATTCAATTTTAACACCAGCTAGTATAGAATAACATGTCTGGTTTAATTTATGAGTCTAATTTAAATGTGGGAGAGATTTGAGACAAAAACTTCTTCCTGTGTTTTTTCTGTATTTTTATTTGCTGCCCATCAGAAAATGGGAAAAGAATTATAATGCTTGATGTTAATTTGTTCGTCTGCTTATGCTGTTGGCATTTCTTGCCTGCTTGTGGCATTTTTGCAAGTAATTCTGGTTGTTCTTAATCCCTATTCAAAGAAAGAATTGACTTTCATGTTATGATTTATTATCATTGATCAGTCTGCAAATAATACATTTTTGCTTTTGGCACATTGTACAGCCACTGCTAAGGTTACAAACCTTTTTCCATTTACCCCTGTAGGGAAGAAGTAACTATGGCTCCGGATGTGCAAATATTCTTTTCCAATGAGCAGCTTTGTACGTATGAATAAATCCTGGTGAAGTCAGGGGGATAACTCACACGCACAACTCTGTGCTGCTTGGGACCATGACACTTAGTTTTGGCTCAGCTGAAAATCCTCTTACTCTTCCTGTTCTCATGACACACATTTTGAAAGACTTCCAAACTGTTTATATTAATAACCATGAATGCTGAAAGTCAGGGCCTACTTGGTTTGTAGTTCTAGCATAATTCTGAGAGACAGCAAGTGTTCTTTACAGTGAACAAACAAACAAAAAACAGCTTTGAGTTTTGGTTGGTAGGTTTTTGGGGTTTTTTGTTTGTTAGGTATTTGAATGCTGGCATTATGAAGTCTATTGAAATTAAAGAAAGAAACTTCCTAAGATTTTCTTTGCACAAAATAAAATAAGCACTGTTAACTTTTATCTCTATCTCATTTTCAGGTTTCATTGGCCTGTCTTGCTTCGTTCTTACTTTTGCTAAATTAAAATGATTATTATATTGCTGTAAAACATAGCTAAAGGGAAAGATTTCACTCTGGCTATAGATGAAAGATAAAATGTACCATAAAACATATTTATATGTCCTAGAAGATGCCCTTTAATAACAGACAAGAAAAACATTTTGACCATCACAGGGTCAGAAATGTCATATTTATGACGTTACATTTATGCTTTTTAATATTCCCCTGTACTGGTGAATAGGGTGGCTTTCACTTGACTTTTGGTATCAAAGTTTTGCAAGAACCCTCCATCCTGTAAAAGAACAGACTTCCCTCAGACTCTGAGGATGAAATGGAGGAGGAATTTAACCTTCTGTGCCCCCTGAAGAGTGGATTAATCATGTTCTCTACTTTCCAAGAGTGGCCCCTTCCTCTTAGACAAACAACAGATGATTTGTTGGAATCACAGATGTGGCTCAAGATTATGATAATAAAGAAAGTGCCAGTGTGACACAATCTCAGCACTGCATCATCAACCCCTCTTGCATTTTTGACAAGAAGCATTTCTCTTAATGTGTGTTTTTTGTGTGTGTGTGGGTGGATATCTGCAAAACAAAGCATTTAAAGACATTGTAATGCAGTGCTACAGTATTTCTGTGCTTCAGTAAAGTTGCTTTTAGTGGGACATTTTGAACAAAAGGTAGATTTGCTGAAATCTGCAATGGATAAACAAGTATCTTGATGATCATTTGGCTTTAAAGATAGAAGAATCTGGCACAGCAAAGGAAATTCTCCTGCAAGGATTAATTTGCAAGATGAGAGCTTTCTCACACATGCTCACATACACACACAAAAAGTAGATTAAGTAGATTGGGGAAATAATTTTGTAGCTTGTTTGTTTTTTGCTTTCCAAACTGTACTTAACAAGAAGAGAAAGATGTTGGTTATTCCACTTCTGACAACAGGAACTTGTGATATTGAGAGGCTTTTACCTTCACAAATTTACACTCTGTGAATTGGTATCCAACTAATGTTTCGAGTACAGTCTGAGACATTTAAAACCACAGGTATTGCAGGCTCAATAGCAGTAAAACAACATCTTTGTTTTTGTTGGTGTTGTTGTTGTTTAACTCTGAATCATCAATACCTAAATAGCTGAAAGTAGAAATGCTTTATGTATGTGCAGAGAAAAAATAGATTTGGAGTGGAAAATTTTTTGGCACCTATGGGTCTTATAGTGTTTGAAGTAGTTGAGGTATTGATCCCTGAAATAAATAAATAAATAAAAATGCCCAAACCTTTTAGACTTCAAGTACTTGCAAAGTTAACAACCTCAATTTCAGAAAAATGATTTTAAAAATCTCCTTCTGTAAAATTGCCATGAAACAGGACTTCTCTTGCCTTCCCATTCTGAGGACAAGAACATGCCTGTATTTGCATGCAGCAGGAGGAAAAGTACACAGCTCCAAGGGTGAGAACCTCATGTTGATACCAGTCCAATTTGATAAACAAACATGTTAAACAGTTACAATCTACTTCCAGACTGGTTATCAAAATAGCCACAGCAGCACAAAATCTTAACCCTCCAGCAAGGCTTATTCAGGCTCATTCTTTTTCCTTGGGCTATTCCTGGGAACTGAATGTTGTTAATTTGGTAGCATGCACTTGACCAGAGCCACAAAGAGAGGCCTTTGGACTAACAGCTCTAAACAGCGTTGTGAACTCCCAGCTGTCCAGATGCGAGCCAGCTCCCGTCCATGAGCCATACAAACATGGCTCCAAGTCCCAAGCAAGCATACTTGCCCTTTTTAATCTTGTATCAAGCTCCATGTTCTCAGTTTATGAGGCTCCCATGAAGCTGTTAGTACTCAACCACCCTGGCTTGAGTGGCAGGAGTGTCTTTACAGGCATTTTTTATTAGTCTCCAGGAAGCTCCTTCTGTTCACAGAGGCCACCCTGTCTGTGTGTAACAGCTCTGCTTGCAGCTGATTGCGGCAGCACCAGTTAGAAATCTGTGAGCTGACAATCCTGCAGGTCACGGCTGGGCCACCCTCAGAGGTGCACCCCACCTCTGCAAGGTGCAGCATCCCTTGCTACCTCCATGAAGGGCTTAGCATGCTCTAAGAACTTCTGCAGAAATGTCTCTGGACACATGCCAGTTGTCAGACGGGAGTTGAGGGCAGGGATGAAAAAAGAAAGGAAAGCACAGTATGTGAGGCTAAGTAACCTGAGAGAGACATATTGTATAGCTAAGTCAAAATGGTAAATTCATTCTCCCAAGCTTATGTTGTCACTAAAAATGCAGGATGATTTCAGCTGCAACAGTGGCAAGCACAGCGTGAGAGCTGAGCTCTTGGTAAAGCCTCTCCTGTAAAGCCCTCTGCTGCCCAGCACTAGCAGTGCAATAGTACAAATGTTTCAGGTAGCTTTCTGAGGCTTCTGCTGCAGCAGTGGGTCTCAGCTATTTTTCAGCAGTGTCAGGTAAAGCTCTTCAAAACTCAAGGGTCAGATATGCTGTCTGCCTATCTCTCCCCAGGCTGGATCAGAAGCATGGCCCCTGCTTATTGTGCTTCTCACTTAGGAACATCAGGAGGCTCACACATTTTTCAAGCTTTTCCTCTGAAATGGTTACAAATTTCCCCTTTAAAAAATTAAAAATGTCATTTTTACATGTAGGTTGAATATAAACAAAAAGCATCACAAAACAAGTGATAAAACTTTAAGAGTTGGAGGCACTGGCGTGTGATTTTGGTGCATGATTCGAATAAAATAGACTATGGGGAAGCAGTTCAGTTTTGAGTCATAAATCCTCCTCATAGCCTAACAATGCAAATGTCTGTGGAAAGAAAACTTTTCCTTATGATCAAAAATCACTGAATCAGGAATGCTTTTATTTTTAATCTTGTGACTGTGTGACAAAAATAAATTTGATCCAGATGGAATTAGTTTATCTGTAACACATAACTTTTAGATTAGGCTGTCCAGTACATGTATTTAGTAAACCTGAACATAATATGCAGTGAAAGAAGAAGCAGCCTCGGATCTTAAAAACCTAATTTCTTCTAAAAGGGAAGCCCTAGCCCCCAAACAAATATAAGATTCCACCAAAAGACAAGCAGTTATGAAGAAGTATATCTGCATGCAAATACAGTGCTGAGTTATGGAAAGACAAGAATAAATCAAATAAAATCCTTTTTAAAAATAGGCCATCACTAATGTCCAACTTGGGGAGGGGGGAAGAATTTTAATATCAAAGCAAACTCTAAATTCTTTCCTACAGCCTGCTCCTCCCCGTCTTACAGATGTCTGGTACTGATTTCCCAGTATTAATAGCCCATTATGGATGAAGCACTGCTGCACTCTGACATGCTCATTGGTAGGAACGTGCAGTGGCTTGTGAACATTTATTTGAAATTTTGATACCAGATGGCTACAGCTTTGCAAGCCACCTGCCATAAGACTGAGCCATCCTGGCTCCAGTTTGAGCAGGAGCAGTGACTGCTCCAGCTTCCCCTTCTGACTGAACCAAGAGAGCATGAGATTTCAGATTAAGTTGGGAGGTTACAGGACTGTAGAGCAGCATCTCCAGTAGGGACGTATATTGGGATATCTTCAGTCTCTGGAACCAAAATCCTACTGGACTTTAACAGGTTAGGGTGGGAATGGAAAGAGAAAAACAAAGTCAGCTAGTGGGTGCAGATGAAGTTCAAGCCGTGCCAAACTTCAAAATGACAGATATGTTAAAGCAGCATCTATCTCTAAAATCTAATTTATTACAAAAATGGTCAACAAAAATCAGTATAAAACTACGGAGTGCACACCACTCTACATCTAGTCTATTATTTAATGGCTGTGTCTCTCTCTCTTTGTCTTACCTGTATGGTAGATTAAATGTTTCATCTCAGGATTCTGACTATACAAATTTTTCCACAAGAATTCAGAAATAATCAAAACATGTTACTCTCTACCACTTGCCCTGAAAACCGATGTTAGCAACTTTTGATTTTAGCTTACCACTAGAATAGCAGTGTTTTGTCATATCCAGAGACTGGTCTAAATTGCGTACCACAGACGTGTAGAGTATTGAGTTTATATTTATTTTCTTTTCTCTCTCTTTTTTTTTTTTTTTTTTTAATTTTCTTGAGAGAATAAGATTGAAATGTGGAAGTTTCAAAGGTGATCGAGGAGTGCTATGGAGCCCTGTCAGGAGTCTGTGTCCAAGGTGAAAGTCCCACAGAGTATGCAATGACATGCTTAGTAAGCAGTAAAGTCACAAAAATGGTGCCTGATAAATCATGCCCTTAGAATACAAGGCTTTCAGTTGGCATTTTGTTCTGTTTCAAAAAACGAGATCTTCTCATCTCAGTTTTTAAAACATGATCTTCCCAGCAATGTATGTTCCCAAAAAGAGAATTAAGCCAAGTAAGCATTTAAAATATTCCTCTTCAACAAACTCTGAAAAAAAACTCCACTTTTCCTGTCATCTAAAGACTATAAAGCAAGCTGGAATGTCAACTCCAGACTTACTGTAGCCAGTAAGCCTCGAGGATAGGTGTATTTTGAATTGTCCTGAGGCGATATTTAAAATGTTAATAAGGAAAATAACCCTCCAAAACACAACAGAGGTTCCTCTTCAGCGTGTGAGAGATACTATGTGATGGATTGTGATTCCCAGTAAGTAGGCTAGCAAAGGGAATACCCACACAGATGATAAATGACGATTATATGAAAGTACAGCAGGTGGTCCAAACATGCAGCAAGTAGTATGTTTCTTCTGCATGAGAATGTGGGTTTGCAAAAGCGAACAAGCAATCCACTCTTGATTTTGTGTTAGAACCTTAATCTGACACATTTAGAGTTTCTAAAGGATCAGTTTTCTTGCAGAGTTGTGTTCCGCCTCCCTTCCTTGCATGTTGCTACAATGTAAAATATTTCAATTCCGTGGTCGCTCTACCATTGCTGCAACTCTGACTACAAAGGGTTTTCAATGCCTTTGAGATGGTAGAATTTAGCATCATCTCCACTAGATGTCACTCCATCGTCATAATGCTTTCCCCCCGCACACCATGAAAGGGACAACCAACTATATGTTGGTTTGTGGTCATTTTTCCTTCAGGTTTTTTCAAAATTATATTATTCCAAATATTCTGATAGTCACTGTTCAAGGTTGCCATCATCACTCCAAAAATTATAACTTTAAGCTTGCATGTTTACTCCCTGGCCTGGTTGCCATCTGGAAGTTAAGTACTTCTGTAACTGTTATTACTATTTTTTTATTTTTATTTTTTTTTTTTAAAGAAATGACACATTTGTATGCTGATGGACTTCATGCTTCTTGGGTAATTGTGCCTCTGGACCATGAATACACTGTTCAACATTTTGATCTGCATGATGCCTAATGACATCTCAGTGAAGTTGTTTTCAAGCTTATATGTTAATGCCCTCTGGGATTTTGCCATTCCGAGCTGCTCTGAATTCACAGCCCCTCAAAAATCATCCATTTACTAGGATCGGTGGTGTCTCTGTTACACTGCTTACAATGGTGTGTTGCTACCTGAAAGTCCTCTGGCTCACACTTCCAGGTGTTTGTTCTCATATGGCTTTCAGGTACTGTATCCCTGTCCAGTTGGCTTTTCTAGGGAAACCAAATCAATTACTTCCCCCCACCCCATCTTCAAATGTATTTGTTGGCTTTTTCTGTATTCCCTCTGGCTTGTTACACTTGATTCCCATCAAGGGTATCTTGCTGTCTCACCTTCCACTAGATTTTTATTTTTCCTGATGTGAATAGAATCCCTCATGAATTCATATGTTCAGTATATATTTATAGTTCACCGATTCCCCCACATCCCAAAGGGATTCTTCTCTGAGGAAGCCATAAACTTTTATCATCTCTTACCCTAATCTCCAGCGACAGTGGCATTTTCAAACAGGTGCTGAAATGACACATACCAAATTCTGCTCAGCTCACTCAGAACAAGGAATACTAAAAAAAAACTGTACACAGCTCACTCAGAAGAAGGAATACTAAAAAAAACTGTACACTATTCTGCACAAATTTCTCCTTACAAACAAATTAAACTTGCTATATAATTTGTATAGAGTATCTTTGTAGAAGGATGAGCTCACTGTCACTCCAGAATGACCTGAAAGGTTTATAAGAAAAGAATCCTTCCCAGCTTCTGCAGAAGAGCCTCTTCTCACCTTTGAAAAGAGCCCTGTTTTGGTAAGAGAGTCATAAGCTAACCGACCATTCCCTGAGTAGATGCACCTCAAAGGCAGACACAGTTGCTGCAGCTGAAGATGCAAGCCATGCCTAATGGCCACAGCCAAATGGGCTTCACTGTGCCAGGACATTTCAAACATACAAAAAACTGACACTTTGGGCTAATTCACTTTGTGTTTTAGCAAATGTGAGCTGGTGCTGTTTTACTCACAAGCATCAGAGCGGAGTCAATCTCGGCACTCAATTTACATTATAAAACTTGCAGGGGCTATAAGGCACACAGTCTCCCTTTTCTTTCTTTCTTTCCCACAGGCTTAGAGAAACAGAACATTTTAATCTCAATAGGTTTCTATTGAAAACATCTTTTAAACCCATTTACAGTCCTTAATGGATCTAGACCCATGTTATGAGATGAAGTCTAAAAATTATGAAATGCTCTGCATCATTGTAATGGGGACTAGAATTACCTATCTTTTCCCAAAATAATTTCCAAAATCCCAACAGGGCTATATATTTTATTATATCTTTTATTTTTACATTATTCTAAATGACAATCCTGCTGAGGGAGGTGGGCAGAATGCTTTGTGGCAAAAAATAACCCCTGTATACAATGTGATTTTGATTTCAATGCTTTTCTATCATTTGTCTAGTGCTGGCTTGGAGTCTTTATTTGTTTATTTATTTATATATACCTAGATTTAACCTCTGCTTTGTTATGTTCAGCTACAGAAATGGGCCAAGAAGGAGGGTCAAAGATGTCAATGCGATTTTCTTACTGGACAATACCAAACAACATTAAACATTTCCCTTGGTCTGAGATTCCAAAATAAAGACTTTAGCTTTCTTTATTGCATGGCAAATGATCATGGAATAATAATCTTCATAACTGATTTCTACAAGGGCATGGAAAAAAAAAAAAAAAAGAAAAAAAAAAAGAAGG